>BMAT01008340.1:22542-43396 GCA_019649035.1 Elysia marginata | reverse complement strand
GGAAAACACACACACACACACACTCAAAGGTCAATACCATCCCCATTTTTCTGGGAGGTGTTTAGTTTTGTTTATTTAAAAATCATAACCCTGTGATTGTAGGCAAACTGAAATTTTCCCTATGGAATTTTAATATGATCACAGCAATGTAACTACAAAGTTTTCCAGCACTAAAGAAACGAGTGAGAAGTCTAACTTATAACGCTCAAGTCAGGCCAGAGTTCTCCCTTCAAATAAACAACTAAAACTACATAAAAAAAAAAGATGTTCTTGGCATGCGTCTGGACTTGCGCGCTCCAGTCTTGTCTTTTCACAGATACGTATCTCCATTTTAAACTCCTCAGATCACTGAGGATTTTTGTGTCATAACACAACCTTTATTAACAATATCTATGCAGGCTTCTGAGTTTAAAAAAATAATAATAAGTTAGCTTTAAAAATGCCATGGTTTTCATTCACCTAAATTTCCGTAGAATCGACCGTACTAGTTGATTTTCTTGTCGGTTTGACAATTTGTGGGTTACAACCCAGAGCCTCTGTGAGATCTAAGTGCAACTCCATTCAACCATGGAACGTGAATTTTGTCTAGTAAATAAAATGAAGAAACAACAACCAGAAACCGCACAAGAAACAGGCCGCTGTTCAATAATTAAAGGAAGAGGGGTGGAGTTGGTGGTAGTTGTGGTTTAAACAAAGCACGGCAATAATAAGATGTGCTTCGCAAGATTTCATTTTATTGGAATTCTGTGAAACAATGAGTCCCAAACACCTAAAAGTCTCATGCAATCTGAGGTCCTTTGAAATCCTATCTATTTGCTTTATGTTATATTTGCAACATGTTGTTCAGTCGCAGCAGGAAACAATAATTTGTTTGATCATCTCTTCCCCTATTATTTAAAAAAAAAGAACATCTCCTGGTTTTAAGTGCGGTTCTCAACTTTGACTGGAATGAGATTCAAATGAAAAAATGTAAGAGCTTGATAAGCTTTGCCTCTGTCGTGTTTCCAGGGAAGATTGTATAAATTGAAAGTGTTCGGTTGTCTGAAGCGTTTGGGGCAGCTTGAAAAACACCTTAAAGAACATAGCAGACTTTAAGGCAATTTGAGTTGTTGTTTTTTTTTGTATCATTACAGTAGAATGCGCAATTGAAATCAATACTTTAGACAGTAAGATGACTGAAAAGGCACTACTCTTTTGAAATTTTATATTAAAGAAGGCATAGGCCTAACCACGTCATTTCCAAGCTTGTGTAATTCGGTATTTTTTTTCTATTTAAAAAAAATTAAATATCAAATGAGACAAATTTCTTTGTAGGCCTATAGCAGTCTTCTTCTTCTTCTTTGCCTTTCTCACCCTGGAGCAGGGTATAGGCCATCAACAAAGCCCCTCCATATCTCTCTATCCTAGGCCACCCGCTTAACATGGTTCCATGTATGTCCACTGTATTTTACATCATTGTCTCTGACTCTTCTCCACGTTCCTCTGGGTCTTCCTCTTGATCTTTTCCCCTGTACGTTCCAGTCCAACACATTCTTTGTGATGCTGCCACATGGCGTTCTTAGAGTGTTGCCAATCCATCTCCATCGTCGCCTTCCTATTTCGTCTCCTGCTGGAATCTGTCTAGTTCTTTCCCATAGTGACTCATTTATAGCAGTATAGAACCCATTAAAATAAACTCAATTTTTTTGTTATTTAGATTATGGACAATTTTGACGAATTATGCTTTGAGTTCTATACCAGCTGCATAAGTTGTCATTACTTTCTCTTATTTCTTTTTATTGAATTGGAACTAATGTTATTGCTGGAGATATATTATAATCAGGAGACTTAATTGAAAGGAGCGTGCTGAAATGTCATCTCCGAAAGGCCATGGGCCTAATGATAGGTATATTATAACCAGGCTTCATTTCGTGATCTAATCATTTAGTCTACAAGTACAACATAACTGTAGGCCTACAGATAAATCCAATTCCTAACTCCTAGCCTAGATCTAGATCTAGCCTACACTTGAAAAAGACGTTGCTCGTTTTAGAATTAAAATTACCGTGGTATTTTTTCTAATCTTTTTAGTGCACATACAACTTCTACGTGGTTTTTGTTTGTTTGTTTTTTGCTTCTTTTTTTTGGCTTTTGGTACTTAATTATGTTAAGGGCTATTTTAATTAATTTTACGGCTGTGGTGATAATGAAAGCGTGTAATTAAACGTTTGACGCGACTCTGGCCATGCTGTAGAGGCCACATTGGCAGTTTGCCAAGATTTTTAGCGATTCAGGGACTGGGAAACTGCGACAGCTGATATTATTAATTTATGGTTCAGTTTTTACATACGTGAGGAGCAAAATAGGCCTAATACATAATAATGTTGTCCAAAACTGTTCGAATAAAATACCTAAGAAATATCTCAACAAGTAGACTAAATCCATGTTTAGGTCTTTTTTACAGGCAAGAAGAACAGATAAGAAGATTAATAAACGAGAATTATGAAGAAAAGGAAGAGAAGAAAAATTATAAGAGGAAAAGGTGTAATGGGAGGAATAAAGGTAAGCTAAAGGACTTTTGTGTGCTTCAAAAGACATGACTTTTGCAAAATGTATTTAGCAATGTTTACAACTTAAATCTGTTTTGTGAAATCATGAAAGGAAAAACCTAGATTCTAATCCTCGCACTAAATTGTCAAGTTTTGTTGGATTTGAATACGATGACTCGATTTCGCACCAAGCACTTGGTAAAAGGTAATGTGACGTCACAGTTCATTGGCAGCACTTGCCCATATTGTCTAAACAATAAATACTTTTCAAGATGCCTAAAAGTTTCATATATTCAGTTCGTAATTATGGATCAAGAAAAACGTCAAATGACTATGGTAGTCAAGAAAGTAAGTTTATTTTTCTTTGTACTCTAAACCTAGACGATATCGGATTTTTTGGAAGTATGGATATATATCCACTCATTTGGTTGAGTTTTCGAATTTGCGCACCACCTCAACAGCGTAGTTGATCTGGCAACAAACTAGATCAAAAGTTTTTTTTTTATTTCATATAGATCTATTTGTTAAAATAGACCTACATTAGACCTATGTCTAAACCTTTTCAGAAAATTACTCTTTTAAGTCTCTAGGTCTAAAATTTACCTTTCTAGATTCACAGCAAGATGTAGGCCTAGGCCTACGGTTTACCAACTCCAATAAAGCGAGGAATGTTGATGACCCTCTCTCCTGCATTTACAATTTTTTTTATAGATTTAGATCTATTCAATAGACCTAATTTGATAATTATTTCTTTAAAGGGTAAATTTAGAGTGCTCTAAATGTGTCTCTTTCCTAACGTATCACAGGTATCCCATTTTAAATTTCAAATTCTGGTCTCTGTACCATCTTATCAATATTACTCTCTATATATATATCTCTCTCTTTCTTTCTTTCTCCCTCTTTCCTTCTCTGGCTCCCCTTTCTCTGTATTTACTTCCCCTTTAATTTTGGCAAGATATCCTCAGTAAATTTTATTTGACTAAATCATGGTACAGTGATGCAATACCAACCGTGATAAAGGAGATACACATTTTCTACCATTCTTTTTAAAACTTAATGAAATTATTATTTCCAAAGTAATAATTGTGATAGTAAGATCAAAAATCAAAATGAAATAATATCGAAATCATATTATCATCATCATTATTATTATTATTATTATTATTATTATTATTATTATTATTATTATTATTATTATTATTATTATTATTATTATTATTTTTATTATTATTATTATTGGTGATGGTGATGATGATGGTGATGATGATGACGATGATGATGACGATGATAATGATGCTGCTGGTGCTGATGATGATAATGATGGCCATGATCATGATGGTGATGATCCCAATTCCTTTTTTTAGTCTCCGGCGTGAAAACAAAGATGGTGACTAGGTCGTTGTTCAAACCTGGTCAAGACACATACGAGTGTCTTTCGCCCTGGCATCACGGGATAACCAAGAGACATTCCTACAGCATCAGAGAAAAAAAGCCCAGTGGCGGAGCAAAGTCATACCACCATCTCTCCCTTGTCACAAGATTCTATTTAGGACTCAGGGTAGGGTGTCACTGTTGTCAAAATTAATATCTCTGTGTGCTTCGTAGTCAGTTTTATCGTATGTGGTACAGTAAAACGGAAAAGATCACTCTATTATATGTAGGCTTACGGTAAATCAGATTTGGGTCAACGGTTGCTTTGTTTTCAACCTTTTTAGGCTTTTTTTTTACTTTTTACTTTAATTTTAAATGAGTGATTTAGTTCTCTTTTCAGCAAAAACACTGCAGCTCATAAAATTAGAGCAAGGAATCAGCGCTTATCGAGGTAACAGTTAACATACTATTTTTTTTATAAGAAAATCACAAACAACATAAAAGCTTTGCAATAACGTGACACATTTCTAGAGATGTTCCTATCTTTATTCAAACTTAGAGCTAGAGCATTTGTTTAAAAAATACTTTTGAAGATGATAGGAGTAAGAGGGATATGATCAGAATAGAAAATACATCCAATATGACTTTTACCCATTTTTTTCTTTGCAAGGCGTAGTGGTAGTCACCAAGATTGGCATAATTATGTGGAGACATAGACCTAAAATGGATTTCTAACACTAACAATTTGGTCTACAACAAGCATTCACAAAATTATTTTGACCAATATATTCATATGTATTTTTAGATGAAAAGGCAATGTTATCAGAACAGATTCATTTCAAACTTGATTTTATCATCGGTTCATAGGCAATTAAGCGCAAGACTGAGTATGGAATTTTAAATAACGTAGGAACAGAGGTAAAAGGAGGAAAGGGGAGGAGGATGAGAACGGGGAGCATATCTCACGGACAATACAAAAACTTATTAAATCACTTTTTCTTTTGGAATATCCTACATTTTATCGCGCTCTTTTTTTTTAAATTTAATTTTCAAATATTTGTCATGATGTTGTTTAGTAGACCATATATTCGTCTTCCATTTATCTTCTTTCTAACTGAGCCGTATATTCCCACAGATGACCCAGATGCGGGCCTCACTTGTATCAAAAACGCGGTGGACTGGTGATCAAAGTGAGGTCATGCTAAAAACACCCTGTAAAACAGCAATAGGGGTTGAAGGAAGGTAATAGTTCGTTAGGCGTAGTTTTTGCATTTTCCTCAGTAGGAAAGCAAATGAATAATCGATAGAGAGGCATACATATTTTTGTATTCATACAATCTTTGCATATAGAGGCATACATATTTTTGTAAACATACAATCTTTGCATACAAAGGAAAAGCGGGGAGATAGCTTAGTTGAAATTTAAAGTATACAGACAGTCTAAATAGAGTGGCATAGAATATAGAAAGACAGACACAGATTAAAAAAAAGACATGAAATCATACAATGATAAAGAGAGAGAAAGAGGAGGATGGAAGATAAAATTTATGTACATGTATATGCAGATATAGATAGATAGGTAGATAGATAGATAGGCGGATGGATAGATAGATAAACAGATATAGACAAATTATGTTGGCTGGGTACGAATCGATCAAGATAGATAAAATCAAAATATGTACACAGTCAGTCATTAAAAAAAAACGATTTTCACAAAAGCGATGATTAATAACTTAATTCATGTGAGGTCATTGGCCCAATTGCAAAAATATAAACACAACACATTGCTCGTACTTGTAACTCTATTTAACTCGAGCCAAAGGTAAACTGGCTGGCTTAGTATAGTTATACTACAACTAATCAGTCAATCAAATAATAATGCAGACATGAACATAAACAAAGCTGTCATAATATGACACTAAAAAGCGATCCACATCAATCAGTTAAATGCTTGCCTTACTCGTCCCCAATTAAACCTCTGCAAAGTAATGTTTTTGAATCAATTATCAAACTAAGCTTTTGAATCTTCTCTTCTTTAAAGTAAACGTTTCACTTTTAGGATTTTAAACAACAAATTGCAAGAAACAAGACTTTTTTCCAGGTGCTTTGAAGATTTAGTGTATATTATTTAAAACAGAATTTAATACATTTCTGTCGAGGCCATGATCGTCGTTCATAGCATAAGTTTTCTTATTGGCTTAATTGATTGGATAAAAATAAATAATAAGCAACGACAATGATATGACATTCAGATTGGCCTTTATTGGTTATTTATTTTAAAAAGTTGTAGGTAGAGAATTCAGATAAACGGTATTTTTGATAAGTATGTGCTTTTATAATGAGTTGCATCATGTGTACTCAGACGAAGAAATAGATTAAACTAACAAAATCCCTTTTACAAATTAGTACATATATTACTGGCAAATAGTATGAAATAAATTAAATGGAAAATTAAGTTCGTCTCATGTTAATTAAACAAAGAAAATTAATCAAATTCTTTCACGGAGGCTTCGGTGATGATGTTTTTTTTTTTCAATTTTCCCAGAAGCGACCACAAGTCTGTCTTGACTGCTGGTGACGTATCAAACCATCCGAGGCCCGACGTTACGTTCACGTGGGGTGGTCATGAAAAGATGCCTGACAAGCCGATTGCTCGATGCAGTCTTCCTGGAAACATGGACTCTGGTAAATCGGAATAGGTGTAGCAGGCTGAGAACTGATCACCTTAAAAAAAACTATACATTAAAATCCATTGCTGAGACCATAATAAGATATACCTGGTCAGCGAAATATAGTGGGCTATCTTAGATGATTCGAGTTGTGAATATTGACGAGAAGAGTTACATAAATTTCAATTTTTGTTTTCTACCAAAAAAATCTCAATACTTACATGTCAGGCAGCAAGGGGATGTCTGGAACTAGCTAAGTCAGAAGTTCTAATATGTTCTAAAAGTAGATGACAACGAGAATTGTTTCTTTACAACTGTTCAATTTATCTATTTCCTGACAACAAAAAAAAAACAAGTTTCTGGTTTGTGAAGGACTCAAACCTACAACACTTAAGCCTATTAAGCTTGACTCGCACACATCAACTATATCCGTACTCCTCATTAATAGTCAAGTTGGCTCTTTCTTAGATAACGATGAGGTTAACTTCATATATACATTTTTGTGCTCATCTTCATGAGATATGAATGCAAATGTGTAAAAAAAAAAGTTCTTTAAGAGTAGTTCCCCATGTGTATTGGTGACTTAAGGCTTAGGTTTGGCACAAGAGTTATGTCAATAAAATACCTCACCTACAAAAGAGTTCGCTGGTGAGCCCACTTTTTTAATTTCTCAACAAAAGAGGCTAGCCTTGAAACAGTCCTATATGTTAGTTTTGGTGGCCTCTACATGAGTCAAATTAAATTAAGTAAAAGCAATACCGTAGTCAAAAAAGAAATGTTAACACTTTCAAGGTTTTATATTACGTGATGCGACCAGGGTTAAACAGATTGTTCCAATACTGAGCTCTTATGATTCTCTACAAATCTATTGCATGCCCCCGAATAGGATTAAAAAGTATAACTCTTGATAGCTCTAAATTTTTTAGATCCTTAAAATGTATTTTTGAAAAAAAAACAACAATTAAATGGTTTGTTCTATAGCAATTTTTTGTAGGTTAAAGGATCTAACTGAAAACTTGTCTGATCGACCTTTGCCTGATCCAACCAGGTTGCCTCACAAATGGATAAATGTTCGAACGTTCATTTTAAAAGAAGTGATATTGGAAAAGGCATGCGTTCAGTTAATGCAACTCCAATAAACTATACGTAGCTGCCAACTAGCTCAGTATCATCTCAATCTAGCCTTTGGTGTATTAGTATTTTATATTCCCTTTAAAAATAAATTTATAAACAGCATTAGAGGTACCAGCTACTGCACATGTGTCAACGCAAAGATGTAACCTAATACGTACATACCAGACATAGGCAGAGTTTTCCAAAAAAATTTTTGATTGATGAAACTTGCAAAAAAAAAAAAGATCTTTATTTTGTATTAGAATTATTTCCTTTGTTCAACATAACACATTCTATCTCTTCCATAATAGAGAGGGTGAATGTGTTGGACCAGGACATGCGAGTTTGGCTTTCGGATAAAACTGGGAACTTGGCTGGACTAAAGGAGGGCAAAGATAATAAAGATGAAAAGAAAGCATTGTCTCAGTATTGCCTGACCGAGCCTCAATCTACTTTGTACAGCCGAGATGAAGAGCTAAGGAAAGACCTTATGTTTAGGTCAAAAGAGAAGACACAACCATCATGCCACAGTGGTGTGGAAAGCAAACCAGCGGTTGCAATAGGAAAACACGACAGGTCTTCTCCTCCGCATAATAAAGAATATAACGCTAAGGAAATGGATCTCGGTGTGTCTCTCCAAAAGCATAAATTCGAATATCCGACTGACAAAATGGCCGTTGTTAGTCACTCGAACAAACGCATCAGTGGCATTGGTCCAGTAAATGGGATATCGACTGTGATTGGTTTAACCACAACCCAGTCTTCGCAATCCCATTCATGTGACACTGATAACTTTTTCCAAGACGATCCAATGACCAAGACAAGAACTCCAATAGCGTCTATCAAATCAATACAAGACAATAGTGAACTATTTACTTTAAAAACTGATAATACTGCTCATGCTCGTGAGAATGGATTGAACTTTGACATGCCCAGGTACTACTCTCGTGCTGGTCCAGACAATATGACAAGGGCAGTTACGGCTGCTAACTTGGGCAAAGGAACCAGAGCAGCCAATATCGGCATTGAAGTGCTTGGCGGTAATCACCATCGTCCTATAGAGGATGTGAGTTTTCATTACATGGATAAGACAAGCCCTAAAAAAATAAAAAACAATATAAAAGGTATCCCATCTGTCAATCACGCTCCAACAGGAAAAAACCTCATGCCAGTTACAAATATAACATTGCGACCGCAAACTGTGTCGTCTTCCACTATAGAATCCGTGATGCAGAGATCCGATATGTATGGTGGCAAAAATAAAGCGGCACTTTCTAATTTTCCACGAAAAATTGAGAAAAGCAACGTAACGACCGACAGCCTTCAAGAAAAATTGAATTCGAGTTTGACAAGTGGTAACTTTGTTCTTCTAAGAAAGGAACCTTCTGTCTCAAACCAATTCAATGTATATTCTCCATATAGTTGTGGCACTGACGAGTCTTCCCTGAATAAAAACCAACTGAGAGTTGCAACTCTAGGCGGCAACATCCCTGTGTTTCTGACAGCATGTGACTCTCTCAATCAGGATAAAGTCAGTGGGAAGGTCAAACAGCTCTCTCAAAGCCCCACTATAGGTTTCCCCCGCACTGAACGCCGCCAAGATATTTCGAGTCTCATGCGAAAGTGCGGAGACAAGTTTTCTAACAAAGAAGTACCTAAAAGACAAGTTTTGATCGAACAAGCTCAACAAAGTTTATGTTCGCAGAGACTATATGTAGATGATGAGAAAGAAGATTTGTTCCCACCTTTAAAATATCAAAAGGAGCATCAACTAAATTCAGGTCTCTGTAAATCTGAACAAGAAGATAACTCAGCTTTTAAACATCCTACAAATAGTGGAAGCTCCTCTATGGGGTTATCATTATTTCAAAGACACGTGATAGATCCTGTTTTAGACAAAAACCCTCTGTTTCAACACTCCAATAAAATTAACAACATTCTAACACAGAATGCAGATGGTCATAAACGACAAAAAGTTCACCCTTCTTTGTTCAATCCTGTTCAAGCGAGTGCCGGAGGAGCCCCTGTCTTCCTTTCGCCATCCACTAGCTTCTCCAAACCGTCAACTGCCCCTAGCACCTCGCGGGGCCGTCACTCGCTGCCGGGCAGCTGCGGGGATGAAGCTTCGCCCCTGTATATGCCGGATGATGCGCATTTCTATGAGCACAGCACGGCTCATACTTCTATCAACAATACAGTAACTCAGCAGATACCGCAGGTTTTTCTGCAACAACATACACATCGCAAAGGAGAAAGTATCCTCCAGAGACCAGATGAAATAGAGTATGTCTCAGTGCCACACTCACCACGAAGCAATGCATGCAACCCGTCAATATCAACTACCCCTTCAACCAGTACAGTCACGCTGTCTTTCAACATGCCAAACCAAATTGAGCCCTCTTCTACTCTGATTTTATTGAAAGAGCAACAAGAGTTTGCAACCCCAGCATTTGACCTTCTCAGTAGCGTTGCCAGGTCACCTGCAGCCTCTTGTCCTAAGGTATTTAGAATAGAGGGCGTTCCTGCCCAAAGTGTCTCCCATGAAACTAATTTTAACACTCTCGCGTCATACTATAGCACTTCGCATCAGACTCAGGTTAGCACTCACGACATTCAACTAAAGGCCATTTCTGACCCTATAGTTTACGCTTCCAGCGAAACATTTGGCAAAGATTGCGTTACATATAAAGATCATGGATATGACATGTTATCTTCAAAGCGCCCTAAACGACCTAAGAGAGGCCTACATGAAAGTGCTAAAAATGATTGGCCCCTTGGACCCAATGCTTGTAACCCAACATACAACACAGACTTCGAAACGATGAATTATCTCTACCGAGAAAACTTGTCTGCACAGAGTTGCAGTGACAAGTATGATGCAATGCGCTCGTTTGTTGCGACGTCGCCGGGGATAAATGGAATCATGCAAAACTGGAACGTCTTTGATGCAAGTCACAAGCTTGTAAAAAACTCACAAAACATAAGTGATGAAAGCACTAAACCTACCCAAATCAGTGTAAATTTTGAACCTGTCAACTTCGTAGACAATACTGCTCTCCTGTCCTACAGAGCAGATACTCCTGCTCGTGAGCTGTCGACTTCAGACGGTGGCATAAGCTCTATCAGGCTTCAAGGCATTCCCACAACCACGAGTGCGACAAGCACTAGTAAGAACCACGGCAATAACACCAAAGGTACTACCAGCACTAAAGCAGCCCGAGTTGACAACATGTGTCCAATTTGCTGTCGCCTATTCACACGCTCCTGGCTGCTCAAGGGACACATGCGGACCCACACGGGCGAGAGGCCGTACCAGTGCTCTTACCCGACATGTCAGAAGGCATTTGCTGACCGCTCCAACCTACGCTCTCACATGCTCACACATACCGCTGCACCGAAAAGTTTCCCTTGCCGGCGCTGCGGACGTACCTTCTCACAGAAACGCTACTTGCATAAACATGCTATGGAAGTTTGCAAGGTGAATCTTGACAGTTAAATCAACGGTGTCCTTTATGCAAGTCTTCCTCAATGTGAATATCTCCAGAAAAACACATTTCTATGTGCCGCAATAACTTGTAAGAAGAATTGTTACAGCATTGTTTTATCTCACAGTCATAGGTATTGCTACGTCAACCTCGCAAATATAACTGTATGGCTAATCACAATGTCTTTCTTTTGCATGTTTAACTTAGTCCACATGTATGACATGGCGTAAATGCTGATGATTTGATGATCTTAGTGCCTCACAAATGTTTGGGTGGTAAAAGGATTGACCAGATCAACAAATAAGACACGAAAAAGTATGCAAAGAAATGCTTATTGTGTTGAAGTGTTTAAAATTAATCCGAACGATAAAATACAACTTCAACTTCAAGTAAAAAGCAGAATACCACAGTAGTGCACAACGCGAATTAACAAAAGCTTCCAAGTGAACACTGTTGGATAAGGATCAGTTAAGTTGTGGAACTAGAATCAATACTTTCCTTTAAGTGGAAGGTAAATAGCATTTGAGTGGAATCTTTATTCTAGAAGGCACCAAATTCATTCGAGCTATTTTAGCTTCTGTGACACCAATCTCGCCATTGTTTTTAACCAATGCAGAGTGGAACCTGAAGAATACACTCAACAATCCAAGACAGCCGTATTTTGTTGACTTAAAGGAACGGTGGAGATTAATAATTACAAAAACATGAAGAAAAGAAATTCGATGCTGACCCAGTGGTTGGACTTTGAGCTGTTAGAACAGCAGGTTTGCATAATTCTTAATCCCCTGTGCTTTCCATTTAGTTTTCATAAAGCTGAAATAGCTTACGTTCGATTTCCTTTTAATAATTTTGTCTCTACTGAATTAAAGGATTTATTTGAAATGTTAAAAATTTTCATGTGCCTTCATGTACATAAAGTACCATTCAAAGACACAAATTTAAAGTTTCCTCTTAGATCCTTTTAGATATTAGTGTTGTATTGCGTTTTTTCCTTGTTGGAATATGTGGTTGCCCATTCTTAATAAAAAAGAAGCTCTTCCCTCTTGCTGTTTTTTTTTAATTACAACTTTGAACAACAAATCA
Organism: Elysia marginata; assembly: GCA_019649035.1. NCBI lineage: Eukaryota > Metazoa > Mollusca > Gastropoda > Plakobranchidae > Elysia > Elysia marginata. The sequence goes on along the minus strand of BMAT01008340.1, from coordinate 31,147 downwards.
ATGAATGACTCTTCTAGCATTCACAAAAGGCTATGTTGGACATTTAATTTAAGAGGGAAGTCTTCTTTGGTTTGAAAAAGCCTGTTTGCTTCTGTTGATTTTTATTGAAGTTTTTAACTATGTGTTATGTTAAAAAAACACTTCGCTGACACAAACCTCCTTTGCGCTTCTTTTTGCCCTACCTTACCAACACTTTATAATACATGAACTTTGTAAAAGAGCATTTTTGGAGTACTCTAAAGTTGTGTCTTCCTGATCTCTTTAAAAACTATATGTATAATTATAAGTGTCATGTTTGAGATTGTTTAACATTACAGCATACGTATAATATTGGCGTCACATTGACATAAACAATTGTTATGCTTTTCGCTATGAAGCACTAAGAAGCATTTGTCTCGCGGCCAGGGAAAATGAGTTTGAGGTCGAAAATTTTTATTTTGAGAAAACGCTATCAAAGTAGATTTATATCTCTTTGCCTTCACATTTATAATATGTAAAAATTTTCTAATGTCTTTCCTCAAAATTTTGCAAAAGCAATGCAACTTGTTTTATTTGGAACCTCCAAAAATTCCTTGTTCAAAATAGCTACACCTTGTAATGTAAAATTTGCAACTTCTGATTAATTCCCCGCTGTTGTGAGACATTTGTTTTGGAAAAACTGCTTAACCAGAACACAGTATAGTTAAGTTGCAAAGGTCAGTTAATGCTTAAGTAAAACTGAAAAACTTCAGGGTTCAAAATTCTTAAATAACAAGTTTAAATATCTTGCAACCAGTAAAAATGGCTTGGGTGTCAAAAATGTTGATGTGACTTGAGAGAGACTTTTTAAATGGAGATTTTCCTCTCTTTTATACTGCATTTAAATGAAAAGAAGTTCAAACATTTTTCTACAAAAATTTTATAATTGTATGCAGTTTTTAACGTTTGGTGCATTGTTCAGTTGTCTTGCCTCTAGGGCGAATGAGTAGGAGGTCGCAATTTACACCTTCAAAGGTGCTGCTGTTCAAAACAAGACGTTTTTGTAAACTTCTGAACATAAAAAAAAATTAATAAAATTTATGATTTTAAGTGAACATATCTGCATTCATTTGATAAAACCCTGGTAGCCATCTAATCAATATTTTACAACCTGACAATAAGTGATACATGTATAATGAAATTACAGTTGGTTCGAAATAGTTTGGACCTGGATCATTTGAATATTCAATAAATTTGAAGTAAATTCAGTTTACAAATTTTATGTAAATTCAGTTTACAAATTTTATGCTTCCTATACTGTGAAGTCAAATTTCAGATAATTCACAGTCAATTTTTGTTCCCATGGAGGTTGAAATATCCAAACTGGACAGTATCAATATGCCATGTAATTAAGCTAACTTTATGCTAAAAATTCAAAAATAACTGAAGAAATGAAAATTTCCTCGAACCTATAAGCCTTGCTAAAGCTATACCCTCTGAAACATAAATGAAAAAACTGAAAGATGCAATGATACAACAACATTTTGCAAGACTAAGATGACTCACAGCTCTTCTCTCTTTCTCTAGTCTTCTCTATCCTGTAAAGTTTTTTTTTTTTTTAATGTGAATAAAAAAAGTAAAACAAACAAAAAAGTTAGATGTTACAACAGTGTCAAATTTATGTGTCTAAGCTTTAATCACATACAATTATAAATTATAACATACAGTTTTTCAGTTTCAAAGCATTGAAATCGCAGTAACTACAAAAAGAAGTCACATATTATGTAACCGCTTAGTTATTTCATAGTGGAGAGATATTGATGTCAAATACAAAAAAATCAATTATGAAGAAGACAACAGCTGTAGTTAAGCTAAAGCTTCCTTGCATAAATATATTATTACATAAACTTAAAAAGATATAAAATTATTTTTCTTCTATTTAGTACTAGTGTAGGACGGAACCATATTTAAAACTCCAATTCATAACATTAGAAGACATGATATGAATACAGCATATTTCTACATAGGATGAATTTGTGTAACATATCTAACACAAAAATAGCATTGTGAGGCAATGATCACGCACATGTCATATGACTGAAAAAAGCTTACAGCAATAAGTAAGCAGACAAAATAAGATAACACAAAACTGTATCCTCAAACATTTTCATACAAGCCTTTTGTTAAATATATTCATTGATCATACTTAAAAAAAACATTTTCTTAACTGACACACGAAAACATGATATATAATGCCTTTATTTGCTTTCATTTCAAAATCCTAATTATATGAAAACCATCATTAAAATACTAGCAGAGGTTATGATATTCAAATAATGCAAGCTGCTCCAAGTGATCACTAATTTTGAGCTGATTACTTCCAATGTTCTTTTTATGTAGATATCAATATAGCTAATTATTTTTTAAGTCCTCCAAACCATTTTCAAATTTTCTTGAAGCTTGGACTGGTAGGCCTACCTTTAATTTGATATGAAATTTGTAATAGTCAGCTTAAGAAACTTCTAATTCTCGCTGAAGATAGTTCAGTATGTTTAGCTAAAACTTTTCAGCATAAAATGAATCATGCAATAAGTCATTTTAAAAAATTGTATTTTAAGAGTTAAGAGACAGTAAATAAAATTGTTGCTAGATTTATTTTATTGTACAAAACTAATTTCTTTGGTCATCCATCTCTTATCAAATGAAGTTTTAGAATAACACACAAAATTGTAATGAAACACCAACCTCAACTTAAATAATATACCATAATACACTTTAAAGTTTAAATGGAAAAAAAATTATTTAGATATGTATGTTCATGGTTAATATATAAATAGATGACACTTGAGAGATCGAGTAATTTTTTTTATTACAAATAACTAGGTTGCCAAAGCTAGTAGCATACATTTAGTTTTACTTAGCAATATCTCATTCTGTCTATCTGTCTGTCTGTTTTTCTCCCTTTGGTTCTCTTTCAAACTAACTTTTCCTACACTCTTGCCCTCTTTGTCTCTGTTGAACTGTTGATCCTTGTGCATCTGTCTTTCTTTTCCATGAATCCTTTTCTCTTGATTTATGAGTCCTTGGGCCGCCTCTGTCTGTCTGTGTGTCTGTGTGTGTCTGTTTGTCTGTCTGTCTGTCTGTCTGTCTGTCTGTCTGTCTCTCTCTCTCTCTCTCTCTCTCTCTCTCTCTCTCTCTCTCTCTCTCTTTTATCCTATATTCACTTGGAACTTTTGCCTAAGTAAAGGCAGAATTCATGAGAATTTGTCCTTGACACCAACATCTGTCTGACCTGGCCCAGACACTACTGTGGCCACAACCTGGTGTTGGAAAACAAAGATCTTGACCTTGTTGAAGACATAGAGAAAGAGGAGTAGCACAGACACATACTGGACCCATCCCCACTTGATGAGATACCAGAAACCTGGGGCATAGCTGCACGTGTGTTAAGGCAAGATAATGCAACTTTATTGTTTATGATATAATAGAGTGCTACTGTTATTGAGGCACATTACGTAAATAAAGCGTCTAGCTATCAAGATGCCGCGCGCTCCCGATAGTTAGAGTAAAACTCTTTAGCTCAATCAACCAATGTAACCCTAATTTACGTAGATTTACACTGATCCTTAGCACAAAAGAGATATACTCTAACTTCCGGGTTTGTCAGCCATTATGATAGTGAAATGCAACATTTTTGCAATGTGCACACCCTCAATATCATAAAAAAACCTACCTGCATGTTGATATATGTTATCAGCAGCAAAAAGAAATGTGAGAAAGAGAAACATTTTTTCCTTAACTTCTTTAAAATAAATTTCTGACATACTAATTAAATAAAAGTATAAAGTAATGTTGAAGTTTGGTAATTAACAGTAACAAGCCAAGACTTCTTTCAAAGAGTAAAAAACAAGTATGAACTAGTCGTGAGCTTACCTGTCACATTTTTCTATCAACGAATCTCTTAAAAAAAAAAAAAAAGTGAAAAACAAAAATTACAACACTCACAATTTTATAGGCAGTTATTCAATTTTGAAAGGCTTCATGGTTCTTTATTATTTTGTAATTATAGTAAAAGTATTGAGAATAAATGTTTTATACGTAAAGGATACAACACTTGCTGTTCTGGGTAGTTGATTAGAGTTGAGATTTGAAAGGGCGCATCAGCAGCTCTTCCAGTGGACCAGATTTTCAGAGGATCTTGCAGATATGTGGTCACTAAGGGATAAAATGTAGACAAACGTTCAACATATATAGATTTATACCTTCATCATATGTGAAAGTAAAAAAAAAAAAGAAACTCTGCGCATATATTTAACAAGCTGGGAATCTGTTCTTTGAACAGGAAAATTTATAATCAAAGGATGTTGCAGAATGTGATCTGGGAGAAGAGAGAAGAGAGAGACAGGGTATAATTATCCTGCTTGAGTCACCATCTAGAGGACTTTGGTGTAGACAACATTTTGTATTATTCCATTTGGAGCAATGAAGTATATGTTATCCTTTGATCCAGTTCTTGAAAGAGCAACGTACATACTTCAGTGTCTGCCCTTGTGCTTTGTTCATGGTCATTGCAAAACAGGGACGGAATGGTAACTGGCGCCACTGGAACTTGAATGGCAGTTGGGTATCGGTTGGTTTCAGTGGTATTCTAGGAATGAAATGTTGTTTGCCTTTGTGGGTGCAGCAACAGCAATTTCCACTTCAGCTACCATTGGAATGCAGTTAACCACTACATATCTGGTACCATTGAAGAGTTCAGGAGGCTTAAAAGATCTCATCAACATTACAGGCATTCCGCGCTTTAAATGTAGAGTGTGAGGAGGGAGTCCAGAAATATCAATAGAATTTAGAAATTCAATAGGGAATTGAACAGAATCTCCATTATTAATCTTTGTACTAATGGGAAACACAGTTCATCCCATGGTCAGCTGTTAACTTGTCGGACAATTTGTTGTTGATTTTGGTCACCGTGTCATTTAAAGCTGTTAAAATTGCTCTTTCTGTCAGCCACTCACAATTCACATGATTGTCTTGAAAGTTTGGGAATACTTTGTCAATCAAATCATCCAAATTCATAACTTCACTTTCAAAATCATGTAATGGTATGACATCAGAGAAAGAATGTAAAAGTGGAATTTGTCCATTGCCTATCTTTATGAGTAAATCAGGAAATGCTGAACCAGAATTATTCCTGGGTACTCTCATATTTTGAGTGATAACATTTTCCCAGAGCTGCGACTTCTTCAAACATGAATTTACAATATCTGCTCTAAGTTGTACTTTTGGGAATGACTGGGAGGATTTGACTTAAGTCACCACACATTAATGTGAGCAGACCACCCATTATTTCATCTGATGACCTAATATCTTTGAAAGTGCGGTCTAGAGTTTCTATGACACTTTTGTGAAGCATTGGAGCTTTGTCGATGATGAGGATTGAAGCATTTTGAATTACTGTTGCCAGTGCTGCTCTGTATTGGTGATGTTTAGTGGGACTTTAAAGGTGCTATGAACAGTTCTTCCGTCTAAAAGGAGAGTTGCTGATAGACCACTAGTTGCTGTCACAAAGGCAATTCCACTGTGAGCCCTCTGCGATGATAACACTGTGTTGATGAGGAAAATTTTCCCACATCCTCCTGGCGCATCCAAAAAGTAAATCCCAGCTTGGTGGTTGTTGATAGCACTGATAATGGTGTTAAAAAAGCAGTCTGTTCAGGGGTTAACATTTGCTTTTTTGCTCCACTGTCTGATGTTCTTTATCCATGTCAAATATATCTTATATCACTGGATTGTATGAAACGTCGCAACCAGGCTTTGGAAACCAAATGAGTCCAGTTTGCCAGCATTCATCGACACAACACTATGTTCTATGTCTTTGAGTGCTAAATTTTCTAACTGGTCATTAGTAAAATTTTGATGCACAAAGTCTTCAATCAGCAGAGCTTTGAAGTTAGTCCATAGTTGTAATGGATTTACTGGAAAAGCATGAACTAAAAGGATTGCAAACAAACTTCTGAGTGACTGCAGATGTTGACTTGTTGCAGCTTCTTGCAATGTATTTTGTTGTACATTGCAATGTTCCAACAATCCATGGGCAATAATGGCTTCCTTATAGATAAGCAATTTGGTCACTCTAAAATATCTAAGACTCTTGAATTGAAGGAAGTCGGTCCTTTAACAACTGTCAGAAGATGCCACAAGAAAAAACAGTCACCTTGATTGGGGCTAGCAGGGTACATTCAGCCAATTGCAAATGTTTCAAACATCTCCCCGTTCAGTGTAATCTTTGTTCCTCTTTTGCGTCCCACCCATGACTTTTTGTGTTGATCCCATGTGCAGTAGCTGGAACATCTGTGTACAGCAAGTGTTTGGCTGACACATCAGTTTGACACAGACAGAAGAATGCAGTAAGTGTGGTAACTGGGGAAGGTGCTGCTGCTACAGTCATAACATTTTTTCGTTGAAATACACATGCTGACCATTTTCCAAAGGAACAGCAAGTTTTACCACAGTCGGGTGTCGTTCAGTTAGGTTGAATTAAAAAATATGTCTAGCAGCCTCTGTGCTCCCGATATACCGTGCATTGACAAAATTTGATATTTCATCTCTTTGGTTTTAATGCTGAAGTTGAAATGTAGCTTGATCCACTCCTTTGTGTTCATACTTTGTATTGGCGAACAAATTTCTACATTGACACGACACTTCAACTGCATCAATAACCAAGGATTGTACGGAACAATCCATCCATTATCAATAGCATGATCAGTTCTTCCGATGACTTTGATGGCTGTCTCACCATTTTCTGGTCTCCGCCTCCTTTACTTTGGATAACTGTCATTGCCAACTTCAGTTTGTTGTTGAAATGAATGGGGAAATTTCTTTGTACATTTGCCATCCTTCATGCAGGGAGAATTGGGATTGATTACACCACACGGTTCATGAATCATTTGAGTGGTTACAATTGAGAAGAGTTCAGTGTCCTCATCCTAATTTGGTAACTCAGAAGACACCACTTTGTCAATTTTGTCCGGTTGAATTTTATTGTCTTTATTCAGCCAAAGGAGAATATGGGCATGTGGGAGTCCTCTCTTTTAAAATTCAATAAAATACAACCAAGCCTGAAGTGTTCCAAAGCATCCATCTTTCATTAAAGTCATTGCCTTATTAAGCTTTTGCTTAAACACTCTGACTATCCAATCTGGTCTATAATGTGGTTGTTGATTGTCCTTCAGGTTGTCAACTATTTCTGGCCATTTTGGATTTGTGGTGATTGTAATGAATAGGTCCGGCTGACCATACTTCCTAACATAACAGTATTAACACATAGAGTCTTGCTGCTTTTCAAACATATATACATGTAGCGGGGACCTCCAGAGTATGATGAAATTGAAAGCAAAATTATTCTCTGACCAAGATTTCGGGGGTCTGCATTTCGTGATGTGCATGTGATATGGCATCTCGCAATTTTCAGTTCAGTGTCAGTTTCCCAACCTCTATAGCCGTCTTAAAGCAGACGCTTGGCTAGCGGTCCCCATTGATCCATCCCGGCCACTATTTTTAAATGGCCCTCCTGGATTTCCCACCCTATGGGCTTTGTCCTCCTAAGAAGGCACATAATGCATGATGTCTATTTTGGCAAGTGTGGTGGTTTACTCTTGAGCTATGAAAACCTAACCAATAGATAGGTTGTGACAAACGAGATAGATTAAAGAATGAAAAAAATATGGATAAAATAATTTCAGCTTTTAGATAAAATAATAATGTTAAAGATGTAAATAGACCAATCTAATAAAGCATTTCAGCACCAGTATTGTTGCTTTCAGAAAGCTACCACAAGGCTCTTTGAAGGGGAATCATTAACGCTGGGCCTTGTTACACTCAGCCCAAAGCCACTGCTCCTTGCATTGACCCTGAACTCAATAATGTGAGATATCGGCTAAAAACATAATGCTCTCTAAACAGAAAAGTGTTTTGTTGAATAAAGGCTTTTTGAGACAAACTTTGCACTCAAATAAATACATATTGATAAATTGTACTCACCATTTCGCTCTGAGTACTTCCTAAAAATTGTGCTCATAGAATACACATCAGCATAGACTTGTGTTTCATTGACAAGGCTGCCCTTAAAATAAAGAAAAGAAACAAATCAAACTATCAAGCAATCATAAGCTGGCTGAATCTCCAGTTGATAGTAACAAGCAAGAATCTGGTCCAGTATAAGGTCAATTGCATTTTTGCATTAATGTTCATAAATGACTGATTAATGTTCATCACCACTCAGATATATAATAGGTTGTTTTGAATGTTCACTGAAGTAAAAAAAGACAGTCCTCAATAAAATCCAAAGAATGTTGGCCTCTTAAGCATATAAAACAAGCCTGTAAATATATGCAGCAAAGGGTATGTATACTTAAACATAAAAACCTGCATGATTATAGTGAGATTTGAGTAATTTTTTGAGTGATGCATAACATGGGAATCTTACTTCGCATGGCCAGCTGTGGTATTAAGAATATCATTTTTTTAAAAACTAGTTATGGCAGTCATGATTATTTTGCATCGGTAATTAATTGGGTAACACTATTTATTATTAGTCTGTGGGTACCACCGACTTTATCAAACTTGATACCACCAACTTTATTTCTAC
>BMAT01008337.1:364722-379766 GCA_019649035.1 Elysia marginata | reverse complement strand
GCCAAGTCTACAGGCAAATATGTCTTAGACCAGAGTGACAAAGAAGAAAAAGAAGAAGAAGAAGGAGGAGGAGAAGGAGGAGGAGGAGGAGGAGAAGGAGAAGAAGAAGAAAGTACCCATGCACCTTTACCTTCATAAATCGTGTAATTGACGAGCACACCATTAGGACTAGATGGGGGTAGCCAGTCTACTTTGATAGATATAGAGGACAGTGGCGTAAGTGTAGGGGGTGCGAGGCCGCTAGGTGAGGCAGAATACGTCACAGCTGTGGCAGGGCTACTTTCTACACTGCCCTTTCTGGGAAAAAAGAAACAGCATTGAGTCATTAAGGAAAAAACCCAGATTAGTATGGTCAAAGAGAAAAAAAACCCAACCACTTAACAACGATATATAATTATAAAATAGACCTTCAATTTCAGCATCATACTTGTTTCATCCGAAACAAAAGTTAGTGTTTATAGAGGCTAAGAAATATTGTATATACGCTGAATTAAGACACATTTGCAACGCAACCTTTTGTTATCAGTTCGTAAGCATTATGAAAAGTTATTTCCGTCTACCTTTTTAATTAGGATTATTCCAAACGACTTTTGGCGGTTCTTTGGTATTAAACGTTTTGGTTAAAAAGAAGTGTTAGAAAAAAATATTTCCAACTAATATTTCTTAAAAGATAGCATTTTTATTAGATCGTGCCATGAAAAGCATTTAAGTACTTGCCTCACTCAAGAAGAAAGAATTCGTTAAGATAACTGGCACCCTGACAAATCTATTCCAAAACCATTAGAAGAACATTGGTAATGAAGCAATTTTGATAAGCATCTATGCTGTGTTGTTCGTCTCGCTGTTTAATTTATCATTGCATCATCCTTCCCAGAACACCTTTCTTCATTCTTCCTTCCTTACACTCTTCCTTGAAAATTTGGGGGGGGGGGGCAGATTGGCTCAGTCGTTTTGTGTCGTAATCCGGCGGTTGCAAGTTCGATTCCCAACCACGACTCACATTATGATTGCCTTAGGAAAATATATCATCTACACTTTCGGCGATCCACTCACCTGTAATATGGTTAACTGACTAAAGGCAGTGTTTGAAATTTGTGGAATGTATTATTTGAGCGCCTAACAGAATGCCGTACTGTAATGCTCTGAAGTATGAGTTGAATTTGCTTTAGTCTGCATTGGCCTGAGGGAAATATGTTAAGACTTGAGACTGTCTATGGCGGAGGAACACTATGACCATAGTTATTTTTTTTGCATTCCTTTGTTTTATAAATGTCCCTTTCCCTATTTTCCTAGATTTCTTTGTCCCCTTTTTATGCCTTATCTTCTTTCTCAAACACACGCAAACTAAATCTTTTATTAAAAGAAAATATTGGTCCAAACTTCATGGTTATTTTTGCATGCCTTTCAGATGCATTCTTTTCCCCGTCTATTTTGCTTTCAGAAAAAAATTAAAGCTTTTTAAAGTGTTAACGAACCGGTTGCGAGCAATGACTGTGTAAGAATACTCTTCCCCCGGCTCTAAGCTGTAATCAGCATAGGACATCTGTTGGGTAGCACCAGATTCAACACTCGGCACAGAACTATCTGTATAGATCAGTCTCCCGTCACGTCTCACGTCGTAGGACTCTAGAGCTCCGTTGGGTTTTGCCGGGGGTGACCAAACGATTTCAATGGCATTCGCACTGATAACTCGAAGCAGAGGCGCCGCCAGGTCTTCTGGTGGGGCATCCTCTGAGCGGCCCATCACCTCACCAGATGTTGTGCAGCCACCGTTGGTGCATGCGGTTACAGTGAACACGTGTAGTGAGTAAGGCGTCAAGCCGCGGGCTGTGTAGGCCACGTCCAAACCCGAATATACTTCAGCACCATCCATCTTCAGACTGTACCTAGTCACCTCGCCGTTGCTAATCTGTGGAGGACTCCAGGTAACGTCTATGGCTGTAGAATCTACAGCGCTAACTGTTGGAGGTGGCACAATCAATGGCGGGGCTTCAAGAGTTGTTATAACTGCGGGCTGGCTTGTCGTGCAGCCTCCCCCAGTACATGCCGTGATAGTGTAGGCATATCTCGTGAAAGCTATGAGACCGGAGTCCACAAAGCGACGCTGACCCTCGCCAGGAAATGAAAAGGGAACACTGTCATTTCTCTGGAGCTGTGAAAAGTGATAGTTTTAAGAATTACAGTGAGATTTGAAGTAAAATACGCTTAGAAATTTATGATTTTGCAAGAAGAAGTTAAAATGTAAATGTTGTATGATTTATTTCACCTTTCCTCGGCAAATTCGTAATATAGTTATTAGACTCACCTGCATGAGAATGATAGCACAAGTCACAAGATTAAGCCAACTAAAAGCTCTTTATCCTGCATGCATTTTGAAAACACAGGTTTCTGATACTCAACCTGTTTCATTAATTGACATTCATCCGAAGTAAATTCTTGCACTGATAAGTGTTTCATATCTATCAATAGCAATGGCGCTTTTATACCCCCACGAAGAAAGAACTGTTCAAGGTTCATAAAAAGACATTTTTGCTATTGATACCTCAAACGTCAAAGAAGAATGTACCATAACTTAAAACGATTAAGCTGCCCTAAGCTACCGAACTCATGTATTCGAAATGCATTAAGCCTTGCAGACGATTAGAGTATGTCACCTTACCTGATAGCTTTGTAAGATCCCGTTCATCTGCTCTGGCTCATCCCACGTTACCAGTATACTGTTTATATCATTCGCCACATGAGCCAATGTTGGTGGTTTGACACCATCTGGCGCTGACTGTTCTGTCCTCACAACCTGCCAGGTACTGGTAACCTGGCCGCGGTTGTTAGATGCTCGTACAGCGTACATGTACTGTGTGTAGGGCGCCAGACCAGAGTCGGTCCACGAGAAGCTGTCAGCGTCTGTGTCACTTGTCTGGTAAACCACCACAGGATCAGAAGGTGGCGTCACAGCTTGACGTCGATTACGATGTAGAGTTTTACCAACCAATGTCAAATTTGATTTTTCGTGGAACCAGTTCCCTACCTGGTTTGGTATAGACATATCGTTTTCGAGCAACAAAAGTACATCACCCTGGAATTTGTCATGGAAAATCAGATTTCTTTCAACTAAACGATCAGTATCTCCGCGAGTATGGTAAAGAGATTTGAAGTTATCTGTAACGTTGTTCGATACCGCATCTGTATCACTGTCTTTTGAGGACTCTAAGAAACTCAGTCCACTTTCAATGCCGTTTTGCTCCAACGCATCAAATGCGTACGTGATATCCCTGCGCCGTCTCCGCAGAGCTGCTTCTGCTCTAAGAACTTCATAAGAAGTAATGGCTCCATTGGGATTTACTGGTGGTGACCACGTGATGGTAACCCGTGTAGAGTTCACACTGCCCATCACAGGACTCGGCTGATCTTGTGGCAATGTCTCAGCTGTGATAAAGGACTGATCTTCTCCCCGCGTACAACCAGCTCGCGTGCAAGCCTCCAGACTCACGACATACTGAGTGAACGGCAACAAGCGAGGGAACTCGAATTGCCGTGATAACCCCTGGTATACTGCTACCGTAGAACCGGGCTGGAAAATACGATACTCTATAATCTCCCCATTTGGCCTAGTTGGCGCCTCCCAGGTTAAAATCACAGCGGTACCGGAAGTCATCTTTTCAATATCGAATCTCGAAAGGCCAGACGGATAGCCTTCTTGAGTAGTAGCCAAGGTATATTGCGAACGAACGCTGCCTGCGTCATTAATGGCCTCAACGCTTACTTGGTATTCAGTATACGCGAGGAGTCCGCTCACAAACGTGTCCGTGTCGTTTCCACCTACACTGATGAACTGCTCTGGTTCGGAGCCGCGCTTGAAGTATATTCTGTACTCATGGATTGGGCCGTTTGGTGACTGAGGAGGAGACCAGGACACAGATATACCGTAGGTACTTGTTGAAGGCACTGAAGGGGCAGCCAGGCCTCTTGGAGGGGCTTGCAGTGTCCGCACGGATGTCCAGTTGCTTTTGATGCTACCGACAGAGTTCACAGCCTCTATCTAGATACAGTCAAACAGATTGGTGTATTACTGTTATAGCATACAATGTAAAATGATTTTACAAAACACTTCAAAGACAGCGATCAGTAGAATATTGCTTGAAGGGAAATTAGACAACAGCGTTAGGCAACATTCTGAAGTGTTTTGTCAAATTATTATTTGTGGTCTAAAAAGAAAACAAGATCATCACTGCCTTTGTTTTTAAACTGACTCTCTGTGCAAGGTGTAAATGTAATGAATAAAGATAAATTAATTTTAAAAAACCTACTGAGCAGTGTACATGTAAAAGTTCTTTTTTAAATGTTGCGCAGCATGGCATCGGTGTAAGTTATATGAATTAAATTTGTGCTGTTTTTTTTATTAGTTATAGAGCTAAATTAGGAAACTGTACCAACATCAGGTATTATATATTGTTATATTATTATGCAGATCAATTTCGTGTTCTTTTTTCATTATAAATGTACAAATATATATATAGAAATAGAAAGGTAAAAAATGGGAGGCAAAGAGAGTACATAACAACTAGCTTTCAAGTACTTCACAAGTCCAAGAGATTCAAGGTGAAGACTTTTCTTCTTTCCCTTTTTTCATCACTGATCATTAAGTGCAACGTATGAAACAGTAAGCTATACTAGTCAACTGAACATCCGAATTTACACACAAAAGTCTCTTCAAAATACCGACAAATGAAGGAATACATTTTTTTTCCAAAGAGTAAAGAACATTCAATTTAAGACTCTGTTTCATTTTGCATTTTGATTAATCCAAAAAAAAACAACAAACCCCGAAATAATTGAAATAATCTGAAGAAAATGTTTTATCAACGAAATTCGCAATTGATTGTGGCCGTTCAGCTGCAATTTTGAAATTTCTTTTTAATTTTCTATCAGATGTAGGGCACGTTTATTACATTTTATATAAGTATAGACAATTCAGCCTTTTTCAGTGGTACGCCTCTTACAAAACTATCGATTTCGAAAACTTGAGTCTCCTACCTGATACTCGTATTGCCTGTATGGTCTTAAATCCTGCCCGGCATGGGTAAAGCTCAAGTCTTCCCCACTCAACTGGTTGATAAGAATTTCTGATGCTGGGTCACTTTGGGCTCGCTGGTAAACACGGTACACGGTGATCTGACCGTTAGGTAAGGCTGGGGGCAGCCAGATCAGCTGGACGGCTGTGGGGGAAACTGCCCGCACAGTCGGAGGAGCCAGATTGGCCGGGACGTCTTCGTCAGTTGTGGCGTTGACTGCAGTGCTGGTGCCACAACCATTGAGAATGTTGCGGAGACACGCCTGAAGGCGGATGAGGTACACGGTGTGTGGAAGCAGTTCAGTGATGGTAAGTCGCGTCTGTAGACCAACGCCTCGAATCACCTGATGAAATAACAGTAAACATTTTTTGTTTTGATATTATCAAGACGAATTGTATTTACAACTTTTGCTTTCCTTTTGTCAAAACCCTACACCAAAAATAACCCTAATAATATTTAGAAGAATAGATTTTTTAGAGGAAACGCTTGTAGAAATTAACTGTTTAACGCCGTCATTGACAATTTTGGAAACTTCATACACAGACGTAATTCATTAAATAAGTAAGACTTGAGGAGCGACGCACAAAAGGTAATTTGTTATTGCACTTTAATTAAAGCTTTCCTTCAGGATAAGGAAGGGGAAAGCACACCCCAGGCATCTGGTTTTCTCACTGGACACAGGAAAGGAGTTACTGCATAACGAAGGAATAGTTTTTGACCATTTCACTGTACATCTTTTGGCATTGCTTAGAAGTTAACTTAGAACATAACCCAATTTTATTTACAACAACAGATAACACAACAGGGTGTAATCTAGTTAGAGAGTGATAAAAAAACCCACAACTTATACCGTAACCACGACATATAATATTGATATACCTCAGTCTTCTGTCCCACATTCATCAAGATTCGATACTGATCTATTTGTCCTTGGTCAGTCTGTATGGGCAGCCAGGCTATCTGGATTGAGGTAGAGCTTAGCACCCGGACCAGCTGAAAAAAGAAGTGATAGTAAAGTAAATAGCGTTATTAGGGACTATTCACATTACATGCTCGTAAGTTTTAACATGGATTGCTGGACAGGTCGCTACCAACCAAACATCACCTCATGAACTCACAAAGGAGCAGCAAATAAAGTGTATCAGTCTAGCATACTGACAAAATCTTCCACTGCTAATTATCGGATACTCCTTGAACGTATGAGTGAGGCGAAGAAATGTATGTAAATCGCCTTTCTCAAGAACTGTAAGTCGAACTCTCGAAAAGCAGGGCCTAAACTCTGGACCTTTCGGTCTGAGAGCCGAGCGTGTACCACAAGATCATGACGCCACACTCTGTAGGATATTTTCACAAGCATTCAAAACAAAAATTGATTTTAAAAAAAAAAAAACTTCTGAGTAGTTCCAGTATTAATTATTGATCTATAAACAAAAAGTGAACTTTGTGGATCCACCACTGCTAGTGATGCTAGATCACAAATTCAATTTATGGAAGAGTTAAAGAAGCTTTTTGTGAAGTAAAATAACCAATTGGAATAAAAAGGAAAATAAACTTCTAATGGCTATTCCAAACGAAAAACAAAAAGTTGGGTGCATGAATACACAGATATGATTATAGTAACCGTAATGCAGTCGAACCTGCCTAGCCAACCAACTGTTCAAGATGACCACCTGTGTTGGCGACCACTTTTCTACGACTACCTTGCATTTTATTACATATCTTGATATTCTGCATGGCAACCACTTCACCAAAGCGACCGCGAGCAGCTTTTTATTTCAAGATATACATCACAATCTCTTTTAAAACACCTCTGTGACGCGACCCCTCTTGACCTGAGGAGAACAAATTAGTTGCTAGTCCAGCATTCCAACATGCCCCATACAACCCTGCTACACGCTTGTTTTTGTTTACTTGACATGCAAATCTACAAACAAGAACAATAGACCATTATATCCCTACAAGGCCCATCGATCAGCCCCTCCTCCCCCAAACCTCCATTTTACAACATTTCTAGCTCAGTTGCTTTACAACACTATGATTGCCAATCGTGACCACCTAACCATTACGACCATAATCGTTATAGTTCTTAATGGTCGTCTTGGGCAGGTTCGACTGAACATAACATTGTGATGATCAGCTGTGTGAAAGAACCTAGAGTATTGGGAACACAATACCAATGGATCATCAGTACATGACTTGTTTTTTTTTTCCAAGACACACACGTCCATGTGGTGTTATATAAAATTGGATGTTGTAGCGTACCACTTTCACTTCAGTTATTACTCAAATAACAACCGCACTGACAATTGACATTCCTAATCGAGTAAATATCTTTAGACTGCTAGAAGGATACTTCACACGATGGAGACACATAGTTACCTTCTTTATATGTATTTCACGATCTAGAAATGATTAAAGCTCATTAAACATATTTCTTGTATCTATCGTTACAATGTAAACTATTCACCTGTGGAGGAGGAACATTTAGCGGTGTTTTGGAGGGCATGATGATCTCCCGTGGGTCACTCTCGACAGTGCCAGCACCATTAGTGACCTGGAGCTGGTACGTTAATGATGCGTCCGGGCTCAAGCCTTGGACAGCGACAGAGAATTCCAGTCCAGCATAGACCTCTACCACTGGTGCAGGGCTAGTCTAAACAAACAATAACATGAAATTGCCAGGACGAATCAGGCACATGTCTAAAACTTAGATAATTTTAATCCATTTACAAAAACAAAGAACAAAGTGACCTTTAACTCTTCTTTACCAAGGCCAATTTAAAATTCAAATCATGTCAAAATTGAACTTAATTTTTTATCATTGGAGATTAGTTTAATCCTCAGTACAAATTGTTCTTGTCGACTAAAGCCTGATTTACTCAATGTGTCTAACATGCAAAGCTCAATAAAATCGAGTGCTTAAAAACAGCTTCCGGTTCACAATTCGTTGTATTTAAAATATCTTTTGAACGAGTTGGAATCGAAACTCTGGTTTACAATCATCTCTTATTAACAAAGTGCGCCTAGATCTAATTAATCTAGCCCTAGAGATTTGGTTTTTTCTTACCCTCAAGACTTTGTACTCTGTGATCAGCCCATTTGCCTCTCTTGGAGGCTGCCAGTACAAGTTGAGCATTGTGGAGGACATCACAACAATTTGGAGGGGGGAAACACCTGGAAAGAAAAAAAACAACACCAGATACATATTGTGACATCTGCCTTCTTGAACAGGCTCTTACTAATATTTTTTATTAAGTTGTACAAGCGGTAGATTGGGAAGAATGAAAATAAAGAAGATTTATAATTTATACAAAACCAAAATCAAATTCCCCACAAAAAGGCAATTCAATTCAATTCAAGTTGATTCAGTCAATACAAGGCTATATTAGAACATGTATTGAAAATGAGCAATGCTTAGTCAGGCTGGCAGATTCAAACATGAATATTATAGTAAAATACACTATTATCTCCCTCTCTTTCTCTCTCTATCTGCGTGGCAATCAAACTGCACTTTAAAGATTATCTAAAATAAAGAGACGCGAATATATTATGTAATTATCAATCTGAAGAAAGAACAAAGCAAACAAAACACAAATCAATGTTAACATGAGATCCACGGTAAAACTAACGTTTTGAGTTTACCGCTCGTGTTTTCCATTACCTTCAGGCAGTGCCTGGTCGGTGGTCACAGTGGTGTTAGAACTTGTCGTGCAACCTGCTTGCGTGCAGACTATGCTGTCAAACGAATAGGTGCTATACGGCTTAAGACCTGTAGAATACAAGATTTATTCAAATGAAAAACTACCACATGCATCATTATCTAATTGATAAACCATTCGAACTGATTACTTTCTATTTGATTTGTGGCAGAGACTTGACGTTTGGATATGTTGGACAGAGGTTCGAGCCCTGGATTGGCGAGTCAACAGTTGGCCCTTGGGAAATATTATAAATCGTCTAACTCAGGTGTTAAATGAGTATCCATTTAGGGGCATGGAAGACCCCGTCATCATGTTAGAGCGATGGCTTATTGGCTGCTTCTCTGTGAGTTCAGAAAATATAGTGATTAGCAATGGCCTGTCGAGGAATCCACATAAGCGCTGCAAGCAATTAAATACTCTTAAAAACTTTTTCTGTTTTCCCATCTATCTTGCGTTCTTTCATAACGAGTTTGCTGATTTGAAGACCCAAATGTAATACTTATAAATGGCATCAAAAGGGGGCAAAGCTTCCAATAAAACGAAGAAAAGTTTCACACTAACCAACAACAGGAAACTCTTGTGGCGATGAAGACACAAAAGTTCTATCCGTTCCCAGAAGCCTGACAGTGTAACCGATGATAATTCCATTCGACTGTCCAGGAGGCTGGGCCATGACCTTGACAGATGTGGGTGTCACTAACTGCACGAGAGGAGGGAGCAGGTCATCCGGGGGAGCTTGTGCTGTGGCCACATTCACCTGTACACAGGCAGTGGGAGGCGGAAACAAACAGCACCTATGAGTCACACAATTAGCCTATACGTGCTTACTGACCACACACTTCACTGGTGTAAAATATCTTTAATTCTGTACAAAACGTTAAAAAAGATAGTTCAGTATTCAAATAAAAAAGGGAAGAAGATCATTGATAGGGTAGAAAACTCACCTCATAATATATTTAACAATACAACTTTTTTTTACAGTTTTAGTTTGAAAAAGAAAACAACACCACAACATTCACAGAAGAGCCTCTTTCTAAAACCGGAAACTCATGGCAAAATACAAGCAACACCCTCCCCCTCTCCCCACACATTAGTCACACACATACAAACAATAATCAACACATAACAACAAAAGGGAATGGCATCGAATGAATAACAGAAATGAATAAAAATTAAGAAATTATTAATAACTATTATCTAGGCCTGGGTATTGAACAAAATAAATATGTTATTTAATAGCTCTGCAAGCAAGTACCAGGTCACTATCAGCACAACCAGCCTGGTTGCAGGCCGACAGCTGGTAGGAATAGCTCCTATAGGGTAGTATGTTCAGATCATCTTGAAAGCTCAGAGCGAGTCCGCGATACAACTCAATCCCATCCCGCTTCAACGTGTAGCTGGTTATCTCTCCTGAAATAAACACAAAGATATATCGCAATACAAGGACATTAAGCAGACAGTCTTACAAGTCTTGTAATGATTGTGCACTTTTCTTTTCAAGCGATGCGCAACCCCTAACGTAACGTGGCCACGTTGCATCATGTGGTGCAAAGATTAGACATCGCTAAAAATGCGTTATGGCTGGAGGCCTGCATTCTCCCTGCTTGGTGAAGCGGCGAGCCAATGTAAACGAAAATGGCTACAAAAACCAAATGAATCGTGTTGGGTCGCTTCTTTGATAGGTTTAACGTTCCCCTACGATTCCCGAGGCTACTCATTCAGAGACATCTCTACCTTATGCTAACGCTAAGGTTGCCTATGCTACAGACGTAGAGGAACATGAGTAAGAAGATCATGACAAACCGCGCTAGCTGAGAAGAGGCGAGTTGCTGGAAGAGGAGTAATTATTCGTGTTGGCGATGGTGTCTCGGCATTATATATTTGTACTATTTGAACATTTACATGCAGTTCTGTGTTAATGTTTTGCTTCCAAAACTTGAGTTCTTATTGCTCAAGGTCTAGGCTCAGCATATCATGCGAACTGTGCTGGGGATATGACTTTGAAAGCGTATATACAAGTGATGCCTAATTGAGGCTGTGCACATTGTAAAAATGTTCCATTTCGCTATCAAAATGGCTGACACTCCCGGAAGTTAGAGTAAAAGTAACTCTTTTGTGGTAAGGATCAATGTAGATCTATATAAATTAGGGTTACATTGATTCATTGAACAAAAGAGTTTTACTATAACTTCCGGGAGTGTCCGGCTTTTTGATAGCGAGACGCTATATTTACGTAACGTGCACAGCCTCGATAGGGAGTGTTTGGTCTTCTCATAAATGTGTTTGATTTAAGTAAAGAAATAGGCCTGCGTTGAAATATGTTAACTTCATCTGAGAGGCAGTTGAAGGTTTTTAAAAAAGAGATTGGTTAAGTCAGCTTATTACAACATAGGCCTGGGCTATTTCTTTACTTCAAGCAAATACGACGTAGTTTAAGAAGACAAAACGTTCCCTGTGCATTTACGCTGTCAAAGTCATGACCCCAACAACTGTGAGCAAGATAAGCTCATCCTAGACCTTGTGTAAAAAAGAAAGCACTAAACCAATCAGATTTTATAAACAATAATGTCACCATAAAACTTGAACAAGATCAGACATGCGATGGTGAGATATGGTCAGAAACTCAATAAACCTACATATTGCATATATATATTTGCTCACCCTAAACCCTAATTATAAGTTGTCTCGCAACCTGTACAAACGAGTTGGATGCTGCAATTGTTTTGGACCAGGGTATTGGTAATATGAACAATGCATTCTCTGAGCTTTAAAACATTAAAACTGTGTTAAATTATCACCAATTTCTGAGATGATATTAGAACATCTGCTGATCTTAATTATTGAGAAAGGGGAAACAAATAAAACACTTTTAAGAGGCAATTTCTCGGGTTAATATAGCAAAAAAACAAAGCCGTTTTGACCGTCCGCAAGTACCGTATTTGCATATCCTAAAATATTGACCTGTTTTACATAGACGGTTTAAGAATTAATGCTCAGTTGTTTTGCTCTTCAAAATATACGAGGGCTCTTTCATAATTTGCCGAAAAATGCCTGTAAAATCCGCGTTTTTTATGCTATCAACAAAATTCTTGCACATGTTCGTACCTTGACTCGTCCTTCATTTCTCTACGTACATGCGTTGGACTTTTCTGTGTTTTTTTCTTAATGAACTTTTGAAATTTCTTCTGATATATCTTTTCGCTGCCTATGATCTTAGTCCCTGTAGGCTTCACAAGAACAGATTATGTAATGTTGATTATACATAAGTATGTCTTTTGAACCAAAAGTTTTGTTTGGAGTGATAGTTCTATTCAATGCTGGAATAAAAAAACATATTTTTACCTGATGCGATGTCTCCTTAATATGATTCAACACTAGATCTATGATCTCTCGTCTTAGGCTTTGAAGGGATTTCATTCTTAAGTTTACAATTAAGAATGAGATTAGAGCGCAAATTATCGTTTCTGTTGACCAACTCCGTCTTTGAAGTCAATTAATTGCGAGCAAGAACGATAATTCTGTGCTCTATTCTCATTCCCACTAGATGCACTGTATGGCTCCGTCATACCATTCGGTCTCCCTGGCAAAGTCCAGCTCACTTGGAACACAAACAGCTGACCTTCGGCCACAGTGGCTGTGGGAGGATGGACGAACTGAGGAGCAGCTTGAGCGGTTTGTGCAGAGGTATAGTCACTTCGTACACTCCCCGCACTGTTCACCGATACCACAGAGTACTCGTACTGCGAGAACGGCTTCAGATCTGTGTCTAAACGATAAGACAATGTAGAAAGAAATAGAATCACCGGCTTGGTAACATTTTTGAAAAGAATTAGAAAATCGATTACAAAATAGAAGTTTAGCTTTCGATTGCTTGGACCGTTAGTCCGTAAAACTTTAATTGCTCACACAAAGATGAAGTCTCAAAAATAATTGCGCCTAGTAACTCAAGATTTGCATTGCCTTACAACTGACACCAGATATTACTTGTTGAACAACAAAATACATGTAATAATGATTACACGGTAGTATGGCGGCGATACTAGGAGTATGTTAAACATTTCTACAATGGTTGAAGTGTATAAGTTAGTTGGTAATGAGTACAAGGCTAAGAACACACATAGTGAAAATAACCTGGAACATATCGCCCTCCGCTAAACCCCTAAAAAGAAAAACAGGTTTCAAAATTTCGCAACAAACTTCCTAAATTTAAAATTGGCCAATGTTTTATCTAAGCCTTCTTAGTAGCTTGCCAGCCTTAGATAAGGCCGGGAAGAAATTTGCCGTAGTAGCTTGCTGCGTTCTTTTATCAACGATCTGTGGATGGGGAATTGTCGCCTAAAAGGCTACATTTATTGTTCCTTGTTAAGTTTAAGTTGCGTGAACTAGCAAGCATGCGCCTCACCGACAAACGAGGTATTTGTGCCGGAGTAAATTTTCTCCGTTTCAGTGGTACACACAGCCTCTTGGTCCTGGTTACTGGAAGGTGCAGCAGTAGGTGCCGTGCTAGAGTTGCCACCACTGTCAGAACCACAGGTGAGCTGCGTCCGGTCGAAGTCACATCTGTTACAGAATGCCGTGGCGCCTTGACTCAGTGGGCAAACAACTCCAGTTCCACATCCTGCTCCATGGTCATACAGGAAATAAGAATATAATAAAACAGAAAAAAAATAACAACCAACAAACAATTTAATCGTGAATACACAAATACGAAAATAAAACTTTTTCAATTATGAATGAAGTTGGCGACTACATTATTAGTAAAATTATTTATCAGCCTTCGACAAATGGAGACTTCAGAAAAAAAATTTGATTTTTTTATTACAAAACAAAGGGCTGCAATTTCATATTTCTACGGACAGACATTACCTGCTTACAGATAAAAAGCATTATGCCTTTTTTACATTACACATTCACCATGTAACATTACTGACAAAGATACGTAAACAAATGAAGCGGAATTTCAAAATGCTTTATTTAAAAAGTAATATTACGGATGAAAGTATCGACAATCATTTGCAGTTTCGCAGCTATTCAAGGGAAAGGCTAATTTGAATCTGTTATTTATGTTATGAGTAAGAGTTTAAAAATCTTGAAAGGTGCTCTAAACATTCATTATGTTTTATTGAATGGAATTGTTCTGCATGTTTTTCTTTTAAAATAAAGTTGGAGATGATGGTCAATGTTCTAAATGGTAACTCGAAGGCAACCATGCAATATTTTTCACATCTTTTAAAAATTTTCTCAATTTATGTTTCGCTTATCCTATTTTCTAAACTACCTAGAGCAAAGACAAACATCACCTGAGACATTCCAATGCTATACCTGTAGTTTCTTGCGACTTGTCTGCACACACTTGAGTCAGTGTGTCGTAGCTGATGTAATTACAACATCCCAGGTTGCTGGAAATGCGTGAAGTGCCACAGCACTTGTCTGACGCTGTCTGTTTCTCGCTTTCATCTCCATAATAATGTACCTAGAAGAATTTCAGAAAAAAAAATCAATGCAAAATAAAACTGCTCAAAGGTAGTTCGTTATCTAGGTTATGTGACATATGACTTGGTAGTGAATGTAACACATTATGACGGATTTCACAGTCTTTTAATGGCCAGCAATGTTTATAAAAACACAAACATAAATCTGCCCAGTTTCTGAGACATTCTTCGTGTAACTAGCAAAAAACGTATATAATTCGAAATGTTAAGTTAATCTTGAATTCAACTGTTAAGTCATTGTTATAATCAAACATGTGTGGCTTTTTAAAATTTCCGGATATTCTTTTAAACAAACCCGATAACCTGAATACACGGGTAAAAAGGACAACAAAAAATAATATTAAACAAATATGGTTTTCGTCTTCCACCGCTAAAGGCATTCTCAAGACTTTACATATTTCCCCCAGCAAGTCAATACACACCAAAGCAAATTCAACTCATATTTCAGAGCATTACAGTATGGCTGCCTGTTAGGCGCTTAAATACTATCATTCCACAAATTTCAAATACTGCCTTTAGCTAGGTGCCCTTTATACAGGTGGGTAGACTGAGGAAAGTGTGGATAAATCGCTTTCCCAAGGCAAATACAACCGCCGGATCATGAGTTCGAGGCGCAAAATCATTGAGCCACGCAGCGCACAACACCACAACATACCAACTTTGCAACATAAGGAACCTGGCTTGACGATAATGATTCTGGTGATGATGGATGGGTGGGCCCAGTGACATACCTGTACTCACATTTCGAATTGCCAAAATCACTGTCGCCATTACCACTTGAC
>BMAT01008337.1:282460-301517 GCA_019649035.1 Elysia marginata | reverse complement strand
GCATGGATGGTGACTTGAGATCAGAACTTAAGTCGAACATTTTTTATTGTGAAAATACTTTCATAGCTGTTTTGAAGAGGTTGCTATGTGTAGTGTATGTATCATTTAAACATGGCATTTGGAACGTTATCTCCTAGAAGAAGAAAAAAATTCAATACTCAATCTAGTATTGTTGAATTCTTTTTGCGTTTTTGTATTTTGTGTGTCTCACCTATCTCCAACAGTCCACTCTCTATCTCTGATATGTTAAACCTCACGCATGCGTTCTTTTAAGAAAAATATCTTTCAACTTTTTTTATTAGGACTATCTACTTTTTAACTTGTAATTGAAATAAAACTGCAGCTTCTTTTTCCATTGAAAATATGGTTTGATAAAAACCCAGCAACATATCCCATTCGTGGTATAAGCATAATTGAGAAACTTAAGGGACGTAAAACTACATATACACTGTATAAAGCTGCAATAAATTATTTACAGTAATTCATAGGATAAATCGAATAAACTTTTATTTACAGTAATTTACCAAAGATTTTGTTAGACTTATGCAAACAATTTATAAATATCTCGATTTAAAAGAACGGTTTAAAACACAGGTTACAAATGTTACAAATATTAGCAGAAGCGAATAAACCTGAAAAAAAAATACAAAAGTACTAACAGTAACACTCTGACTCCAAATATAAAAGACAGTACATGTATATGACTCATAAACAAAATATTGTTCAATTCTTTGAGACTTATTCTTATTTTATATGTCGTACCCCAGCTTCATTTAAATTTATTCACTCCGCTTTGCGAATCGCCGATGAAACCTTTAATCATTACAATCTCGAGATGAGTTACTTACCTTGGACGCAAGAATCGCACCTGCGTCCCTGCCTGTTTGCCAGACAAGAACAGTTTCCGGTATTCTGGTCACAGACACTGACATTTCCGATCTGAGTGCCTGGAGAAACATGGAAGTAAGGGAAAACAAACTTTTCAAATAAAACTTAGATAAATCTAAACCCATGCATTAGAAAAGTTTCCACCAGGAATTGCTTACTTATTCAAGTAATGATACATAGTGGTGCACAAAAAATGAATGACTCGTGAATATTGTATACTCACCTGTCGGATCGCAACCACAAGACCGACAACCGAGTGGATCAACAGCATCGAGGCCGTATGTATTCGGTTTGCACCGGTCACAGCCCTGGCCCTCTACGTTGTCTTTGCAGAAACAATCGCCGGTATCCGGATCACATGACCCGGTTCCATTTATCGTACCCGCAGCATTGCAAGGGCAGTTTATACATCCCAGAACCGAAGACGACCCGAAGCTATATGTCCCGTCTCTGCAGCGATCACAATATAACCCTGGGCACAGAGATGATATTATAATTTTACCAAATGCCACTATGATGTGTAAACAACGAGGCGATCTCAGACCTTTTTTTAACATCTTAAACGATGCCACACGTACAGGTCAATATTAAAAATTAGATGATAAGTGGACATTTGTTGCGATTTTAAAATATCAGATTGAGAGGGGAAATAAGCAGACACAGAGAGAGAGAGAGATAATGAGCGATAGATAGATAGAGAGACATAGAGAGAGAGAGGGAGAGAGAAGGGGGCTAAAGTACAGCATAGAATGGAAGAGGCAAAGATATGAGGAAGAACAGACAAAAATGTAAAAAATGAAAGAGTGCGAGCAAGTAGAACAGGCAGACAGATAAAAAGTAAACGAAAGAGAGAGAGAGAGAGAGAGAGAGAGAGAGAGAGAGAGAAGACAGGGGAGAAGTGGTAGAGAGAGACAGAAAAAGATAAAACCAATCTCTATGACCAAGTGCTTCTATAATAATTTCAGTTGCAAAGTTGGAAATAGCCAAAACAGCTTCCCTGTACTGTCAGGTGTACGACAAGGCTGTGTTATGTCAGCTCTCCTTTTCAGCATAGCTATCGACTGGGTCATGAGACAAACAACCGAAGACCAGAACCGAGGGATAAGGTGGAATCTCTTCACTAACTTAGAGGACCTGGATTTTGCCGATGATCTGGCCCTCCTTTCCCATACTCACCATCACATACAAGAAAAAAACTGGTAGATTGAATGTGTATGCAAAGCAAATAGGTCTAAAAATAAGCAAGAAGAAAACAGAGGTAATGACTCTTAATGTCCTTAACCCCCAACCAGTTCAAATAGACGAGACCATACTGCCGTTTACAGAGAAATTCACATATTTAGGGAGCTGTGTTACACCTGATGGAGGAGCTAAAGATGACATTATAAATAGATTAGGTAAAGCCAGAACTGCCTTCAGGATGCTTAACCCTGTATGGAAGTCTCAACAGTACAAACTCAGCACAAAGATAAGACTATATAGAAGTTGTGTTCTCTCTACCTTGCTGTATGGTTCTGAATGTTGGCGTATGACTGATCAGGATCTATCAAAATTATCATCATTCCACACCAAGAACCTTAGAAAAATTGCTAGGATCTTCTGGCCCCAAAGAATATCCAATGAAGAACTGCTTGAACACTGCCAACAAGAAAGTATTGAGAAGATTTTAGTCGAGAGAAGATGGAAGTGGATAGGGCATGTACTACGTAAGTCCCAGAATGCTATCACCAGAGTAGCCGTTCAATGGAAGCCAGAGGGACGCAGGAAACGAGGACGCCCAAAGACTACCTGGAGGAGGACAGCAGAGGCAGAGGCAGCAACCATGGGACAGTCATGGGGCACCTTGAGGACTCTGGCTCAGGACCGAGAGAAATGGAGGGACTTTGTTGCTGCCCTAGTTGCCCATGGCAAGAAGGGTAGTGAGTGAGTGAGTGATTCATTAAAATTACAAAGCTCCTTATCATACTAAGCAAATCTCTCGATGATGTCTTGTTTTAAGCGTTTGAAATACTCTCTTAACTTCACTCACCCTCAGTGTTCCGCTTGCACGTGCACCGTCCCGATGCTTTGTCACAGACCGTACCGTCTTCTTTTCCCCGCGCATTGCACAAGCAACTATCACAGCCGTTGGTGAAGTTAAAGAACCCGTCCTTGCACTCATCACATTTCACCCCTTGGACTCTGGTCTTGCAGAGGCATTGGCCGTCATTTGGGTTGCAGAAGATGGAGGTGGACCCCACAGGATTACAGTTGCACGCTGTACAACCGTCAGGATTGGCGCTGGTGAGGCTGAAGAAACCGTTTTTGCACTCATCGCATCGGAGACCTGTGCAATGTTATCAAAGGAAGGCTTGTTAAAAGATATCAACATTGTTGGCGAAAAATGCATTTCTTTGGCAAAACACTGTCTTTAACAATTCAATACAACAATTCATCGGCCGTGAACAATAACGAAGATTGGTAACTGAAGACGCATATGGGCAGTTGTGCCTCTCCCAAACTTTGAGAGGATTCCCATGATTCTATTACTTCTAATATTGACTTTAGAATAATATAAAACAATGCAAATGGAGAAAAAAAGAGGGAGAGAGGGGGAGAGAGAGAGAGAATGCACCGAGCGAGAAAACGATACATGAGAGACGAAAAGAAGGGGGATTTGGGAGATACAATTTACAAGCTTAGGAGTTAATTAGCATGAGATAGTGAAGAGGACAGACAAGAATAACAAAACAGCGTACACGAGTGTCCCAAAATAGCAAAGCAAAATCAAATAACCAACCTTGAACGTTAGCTTTGCAGTTACATTGACCTGTCAACTGATTGCACGACACGTCTCCCCGCGCCACGCCCAGGATGTTACAGCTGCAGGGAAGACACCCGTCAGGGTTGGCCGCTGTGAGCAGGTAGAACCCAGGTTTGCAGCGATCACACGCGCGTCCTTCCACATTAGCCTTGCACGAGCATTGGCCGCCAACCTGAGGTATCACGGGTTTACGAAATAATTTTCATCATTTTCCAACTTTTTTCAAGAATTCCTCAATTGATAGCCGATACGTTCTACAAAAAAAGTGCAGCCTTTACAGTTATCGTTAAACAAAGACGCAACTTTGCCACGTCAAGCTTGGGAATATTTCTTAGAAAAGTTTTGGGAGTCATTATAGCTAAGTACAGATCGTCTACGAAACTGTCGTGAAAAGACAGGGTACTGACAAAGAGAATGTGTGACTAAACTTCACGAATGTCAACTTTGTAAACTTTCGCCCATTCAGATAACAGTATTGAGTTTATTCAAAAGATCTATCATGTAAACAAGAAAACGACAGCCTTTATCGCCGAAGCTGGAATTTACAGTTTGGTAACCAAAGCATCCGAGAATAACAAGAAGAAGAAGAAGCAGATTAATCCAACATGCAGAAATGTCATTGTTGGTAACAATTGCAAGTACATTTATGCAAAAAATTCAGAAATTATTTGGAGACTTTGTAAAAAATTCTGCTCGCTACCAAAATATTTGAAGGTCAACATTACACCATTGCATCGAAGCAATATTTATTGATGTAAAAGGAATTGTTCTTGAATCACATTAAAATCATCTTGCAATATGACTACACATTTCTTCAATGAAGAGCAAATATTACACTTATAAACCCTTGCAGCTCAATCTCAGGAAGACTATGTGAAAACAGACCATCCACAGTCGAATAGGGAGTTCTCTAACCACTAGGTCTAGTCGCGACCTCTCAGTCAAGGTCCCTAAATGTAGTTTTTTCGATCAAATGAACATCATCATCATCATCCAGTGCCATGCTTTGAAGCGTCGGCGATCATGTCTCTCCATAACTCCCGATGTCCCATAGCTGTCATTGTCTCTGTCGAACTTCCGGATCCCAGCCAGCGCTTTAGTCCATCCATCATTTTTTCCCTTTGTTTTCCCCTGCCTCTTTTTCCATCAAATGAACATAGCAGATTCAAATCATGCGACATTCAAACACCTTTGTCACAGAAAATTCAAATGTGACAGAGAAACAGTAAACGCTTAAAAAGCATTATAAAAGTTACAATTCAATGTGAACACGACTGAATAAAAAAAAGAACATAAATCTCAGATCAAATGTGATGCAGTTAGCTAAAAAATAATGGGGCATCACCGCGAAACTAAGTAAACGACCGTTTTCACTAAAGCAGCGAGGCAAAGCGGTCAATCAAATTTCAAAATGGCCCCAGTCTAGCCAAAGATGAACTTAAAAACCATGAGACGCAACTACGATGCATATTTACGGGGCGAAGACTATATGATATATCCATGCTGCAACTGCAAGAGTTTTGAACTGGGAATGAGATTAGAGCGCAACTTATCGTTCCTGTTGGAAAACTTTGCATAAGCAGCTTGAAATCTTGTCGAGCGAGATTGATTGAAGGGTATTTTTACAAGCCCAATTCCACTTCAAAGGTGCTCTCAGGGCTTGGGTCCCAATGACAATTTACGGGCTGCCACCCAGAGACTAGCGGGGATACCATGACTTAGCCTCAGCCGGTCACATTATACTGACACCGACCAAACCAGCAGGGGCCCGGACTGTGCTCGGCTGTGTTTCGAACCCGCGACCTCTTCGCCACCGAGCGAAGCCACTACCAACTGAGCTATCTAAGCCCCCGAGAGGAGGTGCACAAGACCTCGAGGCGGCTAGAACTTAGCATGACAAGTTAGCTGATGCTATACGTATTACACTGCGTGATATCGTTGAGGAGCATCCTGACTCAAAGAAAAGAATCACAATTCTGAAAAGTAAATGAGCGTAACGTTTTTCTCTCAGTCTCACTGAGGTCCCCTAGATCCCTCTGCGATGAGTAATGTTTTTTTTTTGTTTTTGTTTTTGTTATTTACTTTTTAAGCGATGGTTGGCACACATCGAGCCTTAGTTTTCTCGGCACTGGAATACGACAATATTTTGTGTTGTTGTTTTTTATTTTTATCATGAAGACTTTTGTGTGACCTAATCTATGAACTTTCTTTGAATACTATAACTATTGATGAAAGCTAGCGAGAAATTTTTTTTTCTTTTATTCATGTGCAAATTATGGTTTGGGCTGTTATTTAAAAAGGTGGCTTAAGCTGCATGTATTATTTAAAAAATGCCTTAAAAATTACTGCAAGTTTTCAAACTGATAGTGTACGTAGGAATAATGTAAAAACGTAAAATTCCTGATTTGTTTTATTTATCGTGAGCTAATTTTCTCCTTTAAAAATATGGATATAGTCTTCCATCGCCGAAGGCAGAGTCAAGACTTTACATATTTCCCCCAGCAGGCCAATACAAATCAAAGCAAAGTCAACTGTCAACTCATTTATTAGAGTTAGGCGCTCAAATACTAACATTCCACAAATTTCAAGCACTGCCTTTAGCCAGTACCCTTTTTACAGATGGGTGGACTAAGGATAGTGTGGATAAATTGCTTTCCTAAGGTAGCTACAATATATACGTCCTGGTTGAGAATCGAAACCGTACTCGCCGGATCACAAGTCAGACGCGCTAACCACTGAGCCACCACGCTGGTCCTTAACATGAATCGACTCCCGTTCTGTTACTATAAAAATCCACCAACCTTCACACAGTCCGTAGCTCCTCCTGCAGTCCCAGCAGCAGAACACGTACATGGTTGGCAAACCTCAGGGTCAGACAAGCTGATTCCGACCGGCCGGAAGTAGCCTGTGTCACATGCATCACAAAATCTGCCAACGGTGTTATGCTGACAGTTGACGCACACGCCGCCTCCACCCTCAGTATGGCTCTCTGGCACAGGGTCAATGGTCACATTGTAGACGCAGCTCTGGGCGTGTCCGTAACATGTGCAAGGTTGGCAAATGTTGTCTAAGCGGTTGTCTCCCTTCCGAAATGGCTTGTTGTTAAATAACGGTTTGCAGGAGTCGCACTGGGGAAGGAAAACTCAAATTTTTAATCGATCACACGGTTCAAATTAGGTTTTGAGCTGACTGTCTATATATATAACTCTATACTCATCTGATTCATCCCTCTCTCTTTCTCTCTCTCTCTCTCTATCTCTCTCTCTCTCTCCCTCCCCTCTCTCTTCTCTTTTCTTTGTAATGGTCCTAACCTATCTCAGTAGGGTCACGTGTGTCTTGGGAAAACACTAATCTCTTTCGCCTTCCGTCTTGCAGGTTGCACACCTTTTTGTATGGCACATTAGAACAAAATACTACGCACCTAAAATTAACCGTTCTTTAGCACTCTTGATATTAAATTCTGCACCAACAGCAAGAACCACGTGGTAGATAAAGATATAGGTAAAAGCCACTGTGCCCTGATTCGGCTAAAGACCTATTCCCACTTGCACCTTTTTGTGAACACCATTTTATCACGCCGCAGAAAAAATTACAACAAGGCTAAATCATTACGCATACCTGCCACGCGCGAAACAAGAAGCGTTCAGTTCACTTAAAAAATTATTAACTTTCAACGCAGGTGGTTCTATCGTGGCTAAAAAAATAAAAAAAATATCCAATGTTTCCTTGAAAGCTTTCCTTGGAAAATAACCAAACATTTTCTAGCACATAAAGACCGGCGGGAAATTCCTAACGCTTGAAGCATAGAATTGGTGACCCAAAATATTATGAGATCACAAGGGCACCATCATAAATTAAAAGCAGTCTCTCTAAAAAAGTTTTAAAACAGACGATAAGTAATGACTGCCAACCCTCAGGCGATGCATAAACCGCCCCTACAACCAGTTTTTATTCATTCATGACATTGGCACCGCGTAACGTCATTTTTTTCATTCACCTGTACCTCTTTACTCATTGTGGTAGTGTCTTTCAGTTTCAATGTCTGGTATGCATTGAGCTGGCACTATTGAAAATATACATAGCTTTCATTGATCTAATGTGTTGACATCTTTCTTTATCAAAACG
The DNA here is from genome assembly GCA_019649035.1 of Elysia marginata. Lineage (NCBI taxonomy): Eukaryota > Metazoa > Mollusca > Gastropoda > Plakobranchidae > Elysia > Elysia marginata. The sequence continues at coordinate 293,701 of BMAT01008337.1, read as the reverse complement.
CCCTCTAAGCTTTTTTTTTTTTTTTTTGAGAATGTGCAACAACAAAAACAAATCAAAACCAAAGAGGGCGTACATTTTTTTAATTCCATTTTGGTTGCAGGATTTCCGCACTGGGGTGCCAGTGTTTTTTTTTAAATAGACATTATTCTTCATTACCCTTGATTTCGTCAGTGATGTTTGTTATAACTAAAAATAATGCATGTCACTGCACAGTATCCTTAATTTCTAAAAATTAGATAAAACTCCTCACCATGAAGTTTAAGCTAAGCCAGGGTGGCACCCATGTGTAGAAATCCTTCCCAATGAATCTGACTTATATCTATCGTGTGGTTCTACTTTTGGTGCGGACTTTTGTAACAGAAGCGTTTTTTTTAGATGCGTAATGTTTTTACCTACTGAGCCACGCAAAAAATTGCGCAATCTACAAGATAGAAGGCGGAAAAGATCAGTGTTTTCGCAAGCCTCATGTAATTTTACTGAGAAATAGGTCTGAACTATTGGCATCTGATATGTACTGACTTGGTGCCAAAGAATGTAAATTTCAAGATAAGGCGTCTGTTGATGTTTTTAAATGTGTCGTTCGTACAAAAAAGTCAGGTGTACTTGTGCAACTCACCCTGAGGCCCTGTGTGTTACTAGAAGGTAGACAGTCACATGTGTAAGGCAACACTGACGTGTCACAGGATGAAGCATGTCCGTTGCAGTCACACCTGGTGTACACACAACATTTGGAATGTAAATAAAATACTTTTAAAATGGTTATTTTATTCGCAAATAAGCCATAGGTATATATTCAGTCTGGCAAATAGAAATACAAAACGAATTAAGCGAAAAGTTAGCAGTATTTGCCACGCAACAAAGGAAACTGACAAAGCGCACTACAGTTGACAGTATTGCGTGGTTAAATCATTCTGTGCAGAGAAACTATTAAGCAAACTATGTAGATCTGGGCTTTGGTAGCTAAGAAGCTTCAGCTGCAGAAATGCGGTGATATTTAGTGAAGTCGCCACGCCTCTAACCATTCCAAATCAATTAAACTCTATACTATGATACAACCGTTTTCAGTCACTAGACCTTGATTAGATCTAGGTATAATAATATCTAAATTCATGTACAATGTTCCTATTTTGGTGAAAAATACCCATATTTAGTAAATTCCATAGTGTTAAAGATAACAAAATCACAAAATATATCTATAGATCTATAAATCTATAGATTTCTCGTCAAGATCTTTTGGCTTCATATTCTGAAATAGACCTACGTTGAATTTTTAACCCAGTAGTATAATTGTTAAGTCAATTAACAGTGTTACTTCTTCTTTCGTAAAAGTCCTTAGCGCCAGATATATAATAGGAAACGGCAGTCATTATTTCTAAATATATTTTTGTCAGTCTTTGTGTTTGAATTATCTCTAAAAGCATCTGTACTTGAAAACTACTAAATAGTTTAAATTTTGCTATGGGACGGTCTTTGTTGTATCCCTCTCTGCTCAAACTCACCATGCATTGACGATAAACTCGTACACCGCGTAATATTGGTGGAGAATGTTCGTAACGTAATAGTGATCCTGGAACTTGACTTTCACCTTCCTTGCCTTGACAAACTCGTGGAGGGTCGGTGTGCCGTAGAAGTCGTTACTTCCGGGGCGTGCGACAGGGTCAGGGGCCAAAAGGTTGAAGGTTATACCTCCCTGGGAGTAAGGAATGGTTACCCCGTGGCTGGATAGAAGGAGAAAGAAAAATGCTTAACGCTTCTGCTGTTTCAAAAAATGATTGACTGCTCTATTTGACAAAAGTAGATGCTGAGTGCTTTTTTTTCTTCAAAACGTATCTTTTAACGCTATTAAAGAGCTCAGTCGAAAGAAGTCACAACCGCGAACAGTTTAATGGACATAAAGATTACTTCGACAAACTTATGATTTAAGCGAATAAATATCAGCACATTCTACCTCTTTTCAAGCAAGAAAGCGAGTTTGCATGAATGTACGTCAGTCTTTCACAAAAATTATTGAGGTTCTTTTCGCCGAGGTGCAATATTCTCATTTATAAACACCTCCGGTTTTTTTTTCAAATTGGAAAAAGAACTTCTCACCGCAATAGTTGTGATTTAACTAAGCTTTGCGTATCTTTTGGCATATCATATGGTGACATCGCATCGTTAGGGTTGAATAAGTATTATAGGTTGCAGATTTCGGAAGTACCACCATATTACAAAGATCGTATAATTTTCTATCTATGTATACCAACTATCGGCTAAGACACAGGCATTATAAGGTAAAGTACTAACTGTCAAAAAAAGCTGCGCTTACGTGCCAAACTGTAGACAGTTTACGTCATCAGGCGAGGATAAAGCACCGTTGTTCGGCATGGAGAATCTCCCTTGGCAATCGTCAGCATAGAACTGCCAGGACTGCCATGTCTGGTCATCGGATGTTTGTCTCGAGATGGTCACAGCCTTAGGTTGTGGACTGTAGAACTGGAGTAGCACGTAGAAAACCTGGGAGAGAGAGAGAGAGAGAGAGAGAGAGAGAGAGAGAGAGGGAGAGAGAGAGGTTAAGAAGCTTGGTAAAAACAGAGATGTAGAAAGATAGGGAATTCAGCAGTTCCACAGAAAGCTAAAAACACATAGCGACGGATGTTCGCAATATAAATGAAACAAGTGAAGTATTTTTTCTCACAATGTAACTTTTTTTTAGAAATTTATAAAGAAAGAAGTTAACTTGGTAGATTCAGAAACTTACATTGACTGATCGCAAAACTTGTAAATAGATTTTTAAGCAATATAACCGTGCAAAATCCATCTAGAAACAATCGAACTGAAAAAAATTGTAGATATGTCATGTATTCATCAAGCTCTGTTAACATAATAATTATGTGGGATAAAGTTCAAGGATGTAGAAACGGATAAGAACAGATGACACGATAACATCAAAGACAGAACACTACAACTGCGAGCTCTCTGGGCAAAAGCAGAGGCCATGAAGAAATGGACACCGTGTCATGGAGAACTCTTTAGTGGCGCCTTTATGAGCAGCAAGATAAGGGAGAAAAAAAAAAGAACGAAGAGAGATAACCATTTTGGTTTGGGCTGTGTAAAAGACTGCAGCTAAGCAGCGTATCTCATTGCCTCCGAAATTTTTGTGCATGTTTTGCCGAGATTTTTTTTTCTTTGCGAGATATAAAAACGGGATTGTTAGGAAAACATTACTGACCATGATAGCCTCCGAGTCCACGCGTGTTGTTACGCAGATGCAGATGTAGTTTCGTGCCCTATTCACCTATGGTACATCATGGATCAAGTAAACTACCGTAGTACTTCACCACAAGAGTCCATTGAACAATTGCCATGGCAGTCGATTCACGTACTATACGTGGGTTACGGCACGAAACTACTTCCGCATCCACTTGACCACGCGTGGACTCGGAGACAAAGAGATACTTTATCGTTACCTGGAATTCATCACCGAGGTCGACCTCGATCTCCACCTCGTTCAAGTAGCTTGAGATCCACATGCTGTTACTGTTACCGTCGTTCAGATACTCAAGAGGGTGCGCGTTTCTCGATAGTCGCGGCGCGGTATCGGTCGTCGTGGCAACGCCCCCGTTCTTGATGCAGACCGTGGTGTCCCCTGGTTTGATACGCGGATAGATGCTCTGACAGCGACAGGCAGACTGGATGCGCACGCCAGGGAACTCACCTGAGTATATCTGTACTATTTCTCTGTGAGAAAAACACGATGTGGTGATATTACCGTTAGGTTGAGATTGCATTAAATATTTACTTCCATGTCAAATGATGAAAAGGAAAAGGGATACATAAAAAAACTAGGAGATGGATGGGTGAAACTATAGATATAGTTTGATAGATGAATAGATAAACAGAACAGACAGAATTTAACCCAAGGATATAACAACGAATGTCAGATAACAATGCATACACATTATTATAAATGTCTGCTGAAGAGCGCAACTGATCACGAAATACAAGTTTACACATATCAAGATCAGGAAACAAGGTTATCCCATATAACATGCTCCAACCACTATTAGGTTAGCTTTTGATTTGCAAGTCTTGTGTTGAACTTTTGCACTTTTCAATAGCGCAACGTTATGCATGTGTGTCTTTGCACTGCTTGACTGTGGATGCATTCTGAGTATTAAGCAGTCAGTGCACGCTTTGACATTATTTTAGTGAACTACCTATTTCTTCTCCTGAGTTTAGTTAAGATACTTTAGGTAGGTAGGTTTTTGTGATTGAGTAGTTAGTTTTCTATGCGACAATCTCGGGGTAGGATCTCTCCAAGTCGAAGGAGATGTGTTGATATTCTTTGAAGTCAGGATCCAGGGGCGTAGTCCCTGAGGATTTGTGAATTTTTGCATTTATGTAAAAGTAACCTCTTTAAGGGCCATAGAGTGATTTTGTAACTGGCCACGAGATTGTCGCAACTCGCTCACCATTTGATATTACCTACATAGTGTTATACTTGTGAATTATAGATTGTTGTACGTCTTGACATCGTGTAGAGAATGTATCCTGTAATTTCTGCGTAATACTATTTATAGTCAGCAGAGTATTAACTTCTTACATCGCCGACTACTGAGCCGGTTTTTCTGCTTTGCTGTTGACATCGTTTCGGTTCACCTTTACTGTTTACGTCGCTTCAGCCCACCTTTGTCTTGCGCCGTCGCTTCAGCTCTATCTTGCTCTTCTGGTCAGGTGTCCGTCCTGGCACCCTGACGTCTTCTTGGCGCTACTTGGTTGCTGAGGGTATGGATCTTCCCGGTGTCCTGGCGATACCTGCCTGAGGGAACGTGTACTATTTACCGGTCTCCTCTGGCCGCACGCAGCAACACCTACAGTTACCCGCATCGCTTTGACCGTCCTGTGGTCACTAGCCGGCCTCTGGGGCCTCCACCTTACCAGTCATTTACTGGTCACGGAAGCCCTGCTTCCCAACGTTTCATATCTGCTTAACTCGTAAAGCTGCGGGAGCGCCTAGCTCCCCACCGTTGGATTGTACGATTGTGAGACTGTCTTCGCTGGATTGTCGCTGTCGGATTTGAAGCCTATAAGTATTTTAGCTAGCTCGAACTGTATTATATTCTGGCCAAACCAAGTGTAATGTTTAGATTATTCTATTATCTGGGGTGAATAGTTTTTGGGCTTGTGTAACTTGGGTTAGCATATTTGGGAGTAATTTGAGAATACTTGTTGCAGTTGTTTGCTCTATAATCGTTTTTGAACTCACTCTGCCTCTCTGTCTTTCCTTTATACTAGATCCACCATTTATGTGATAACTTAAATTCACCTTTTATCACCTGTTATTGAATATTTGAATTTTGTCGTATAAACTTTGTAGACTGCCAACTCTCTAGTTGAGTTAGTTATTTATTTGAATTTGTTTTTCCTGTCATGGTGGTCTCACCCAGGTTGTTTTGAGCATAAACTTGCCCTAACAACCACGTTAAGCACTTTACCATTGTGCTAATGAATAAACTACTAATACACTATATTATAGATATATATACAAGCTATAGATAGAGAAACCAAAATGATCTCCAGATATGTAAAAAGGTAGGGAGTATAACCACAATGTTATAATAATTTGGCATATGCTGGAAACTTTTTTAGTATTGATCTCTGAGCTAATGAGTCAGGTAATCTAAATAAGTAATCAAAAGTATGGTATAAATTAGAAAAAACAAAAAGTGGTCGGTCTTCGATTTTAATAACTAACAATTACAATGCAGAAAAACAGTTAAGACTTTGGAATGGGCTAATCACCTGTTAGAAAGGGCGAGTGAATAAAAGTTGAGGTCCTGCACTCTACCGATGAACTGGTTGCTACCTGTGAGAAAAGACAAGACAGAAATCATTAAAAAACACACACAGCAACTTTAAAATCTATGCCCGTAGATTTTAGCGAGCTCCCAAATTCGTAAGCAATCACACGAAAATTAAAAAAAAACCACAATTATATGATTGTATATATATGTTTCTGCGAAGGCAAAAAGTATTGCAAGATGCTCTTTTTTCTTATCATGTTCGTTTTGGTATCTCCCCATTCACTGCACTGGACAAAGAACACCATACAATTCTACAAAAAGACACAGGCAGTTCTCAGGATTAAAAAATAATGACTTTGAAAGACAAACCGATGTCCGCCCAATTATGCTAGTTCTTTTTCATTATTAACGGAGCTTTGTTCCCTGACTTTCGATCGATTGATTTTCAAGTAGATAAAAGAATAGATGAATGTGGATAACTCACATCGTGTTTTGTTTAGAAAGACTTAGTAATTTTCACTCGACAAAGACTCAGCTTTAAATTGCGCTTTGGGCATGTGGGTGTTTGATTTTGTCCAAACGCTGTGTATGTATCTATGTGTGTTGGTGAGAGAGACAGAGAGAGCATGACAGTGTGAAAGAGTTTTCGTTCAAGCAAAAAAAAAAATCTGCGTTTTTCTGCAAAGACCTTATTGTTCCTCCTCGAATGTTTTAGAAACTTTACACAGACAATCATCTCATTTTGTCTCTTCAAACAAATTATTTTTTGTGAAAAATGAAGAGTGGGAAATATTTGTTACACATAATATGAAACGCATATTTTTGTATCATTCGGCGGGAGCACAAAATTTGGACTTTTACCATTTTTTAGACAATGACAGTAATTTAGGTTAAAAACTTTTTCAAACCCATGTCATTGTAAAACTGAACGAAAAGAAAGTATAGCAAGTGACGTTACACATAACAACATTACAGACTTTATGCAGCAACGCGTGAGTATGACGGGAACGTCTGTGGGTCTATTTTTAGAAACTGGTTTCATTATTTTTATAGTTTCCTCAATCTGCTTTCCCGATTTTCACGTACGCGTAGTGAGACACGGTGCGTGTGCTTAAGGTCTCTAATGACAAAATAAGACGCAACAATTTAGTTCGACAGTGCGCACCTAGGACATAATTAAATTATGCGCTTAGAGCCACTGGTGTGTTGTAAAATTCTTTGAAATGAATCACTGTTAAATTATATGGACACAGCGAAAGAACAAAGTTGCCTAAATCTGAATAAGAAATTTCAAAATCACAATGTAACAAAATTATTATTTAAGACCATGCGCAAAATTTCAAAGCCAAGTTGTAATGAATTAGGCCGAGGAAGTTTATTAAAAAAAAAATACCGCGGATTTTTTACTTGAAACGACTTAAGAATGGTCTACATGCTGTTGAAAACTCACCGTCGCCGCTCTGTCCCACCCTGTAGGAGCCCGTGCCGTCAGCAACAGGACGTAGTAACGTACTGGACACGGTAGGCGTCAGATCCTCCCCAGGTCCGTTGATATAGATGTTAGCTGCTACGTTATGAACCTACAAAAAAAAAAGAAAAAAAAAAAACCAGATTGTCTTATGACTGGCGTTGACGGAAATAAAAGAAAGTTTAAAAACACCACTTGAATTAATATGTTGTATTCTGCGGGAAATTTCATATCAATATTGATCTAACACTGACAAAGCATACAGTTATGACTCATATTCCTCTTTTGCAAAGCTTACAAAGTTCTTACAATTAAAAGCATTTTCTTTAAACTCCATAAACTTTGTACTAAGCCCAGTACAGTATTAAAAAGGAGAAGCAAAAAAAAAAAAAGACACTAAGAACCAAACAATAAAAAGAGCTTAAAAACAAGAAAGTAACCGAGGCGATTTCCAAAGTTTATTTTATCAGTTTGGAAAAAATAAAGCTGTCTTGTAACATTTATTGGAAAGAAAGATCACTGATCTAATGAGAAATCATTTACATTTATTATGCTAGTTTGCAGCCATTGGTATTCCGCGCGCCCCTTCCTCTTCCCCCGCTCCCCGTCACAAAAAAATAGGGTAGATGAAAGTGGATGAATTACAGCCTGTTTTGTTTACTTTTCAAGGATAATTTCTTTGCACATAAATCAAGATTTTGCAGTAAAAACCGCACCATAAGCATTGTTAACAATAACTATTCATTAGCCTGTTATTTAATATAATATATTTAATCATAGTACAGGTCTCGTGTAAATAGGTTAAAGTGTGCTTTTCCCCCCATGTACCCCAAGGCTTTTCTCACCTTATATCGATCCTTATACTGCGTATCTAAGTCAGCATTGTGTGCTCACAATTTCTTATCGTTACCCAGTTCTCTCAATAACGTTCCTCTGCGAACCAGAAGAAAAGGCTGACAGCCCCGTTGCATACAGGTCTGGCTACTGACTTAACAGGGAGAAAAATTAAATATGAATGGTTCTCTTAATTAAACCTGGCGAGGGAAGAACCCCAGATCTACATCAAGTCACGCAAGACCACGCCCAGCGTATTGGGAAAGACTGGCGTCTGAGTCATTGATGCGCTGAATACTAAATGTTGGTCTGCTTTGCGTCTAGGAGATTTTTATTGTTACCGCTTCAAATGATAACACAGTGCGACGAAACAAGAAAAAGCTCTGTGTGAATTTTGTTTTAAAAAGTCGTCTAGATCTATAAGTTTCATGTTTCTTGTTATAACAACCAATGAGCACCTGTACTGTTCGAAACAATTTTAGATTATTATTATAACTTTATAAAATCATAAGCTTAGAATTTTCTCTTTCCCGCGGATACGCCGGCTAAATGCATCATGACGATAAAGCCGCTAAGTGTCCGCTTGATTATGCTAATTTTTTTCCCATATCCTAAGCAATCTTGGAAGAATAGTTTGAGAGGAAGCAAAGTTCAACCTCTTTTACATCGTTGCTTCTATCAAAGCAACAGGTTAATAAACAATTTCGTACACTTTTATATATCTTTAAATAGCGTGTTTTGCAATGCTACAGACTTTGGTAAGCCTTTGTCTTCATTGGATTTCAAAACTGACAACAGTAATTTTCTAAGGAAGAATTATTTTTCAGTAGGCTTTCGTAACCCTTTTGTGTTATTTTGAAGACTTGTTTTTCTCGTTCGTAATTATGTTATAGTGGTAAAAAAAAATTATAGTGTGTGACATACGTTGTTTTAACACAAGTCACGAAACCCTTCTCTATAAAGGTCTTCTAGAGAGAGCAGTCACAAAAATGTTCTGATAGATAGGTACAAGTCTGGCAATCTCGAAATTGATGCACTAAAAATAACCATGCGATAACATACATTGTAACTATCTATAAATAGCCAGCGTAGTCTGTCTATCTGTCTGTCTGTCGGTCAGTTGAAATCAGTAAAAATATTATCTTATTCTGTCCAGAAAATAATTTCAAAAATACAGATAATCGTAAGCATTTGAAACGAACAGGGTAAATAAGAAGAAGATCGGGGAATCCCCGCTGAAGGTTCTATAATGGTTGCAATGACTACAATGAGAATAATAGTGTCGCATTATGTGTATGCCATAGAATTCTATATTTTTAAATTAAATTGAGAGTGAGACAGTCCATTCATTTCAAGATGCTTTATACGATCATTTCTTTTACTGAAAATCTGAACGAGGTAGATCATTCATGCTTTACTTTATTTATATTTCAACTGACTGGGAGATTACGCTGGCTTTCATCATACAGGTACACCTAGAGAGGCGTAGGTATGGTGATTAAGAAATAAAAGTTAGCACCATGCCCACTGTGAGCGTAGGATACTCGTTATCCTTTACATACGGCATAATGAGGTAGGCCTAGTTTGTCCTTGTTTCGTCGCCGCCTAGATATTATACAGATATCCTTGCCAAGTCTTCCTAGACCTAACTACTCATTACGGACTCGATGGGCACAGGAGAGCGAATAGAAGTTTTCCCATCTGGTAATCAAATCTGGGGCCTCTAGAATAGCTGTTAAACCGCCCTACCGATTAAACCACCAGTGATTAGATTTCCAGCTTTAAAAACCAACTTGACTCTGAAAAGACAGCAGGGGCGAAGGTTATCATATTGCGAAAGCAACCCTGTCGGGGAACTGGGATGCACGCGGCCTTTATGAAGACTTACTGGACACCCAATCTCCAGGGGTTTAATTTCAAAGTTTTAAGAAGCGCACCTAACACAATAATTTTTTTAAATTTATTTTTAAATCGATGTATCCTAAGCTAAAAAAAATGGCGGACAATACTTGTCTTTACGATAGTGAGTTTATAAGCATAAGTCCCATTATGCAAATTTTTAAGGCAATATTTTGTCCCCATTTCACTTTTCTAATATCTTGTGGATGTGGTCAGAATTCCCAACATCGCTTCAGACTGAGATTTCCCACCTGTAGAGTAATGTGAGTCCAGTTGGCTCGTGGAATGTTGACGTCAGCAGAGAACACCAAAGGAGCGGAGTCGCCGGTAGTACCATAGACCAAGCGGACACCAGCTGTACCCACTTGGAAGCTGAACAGAGGGTCGCTCGTCACGGACAGCTTCTCAAGCACTGTCCTGATACATGATTACAATAGTTTGATAATATTAACTGTTATAACTATTAAAAAAAGTTATATATTCGTACACTTCGTACAATGACGTAAACAATGCTGAAAATATAAAATGGTGGCGTTAATAGTAATAAAAATGATGATGATGATAAAAAATAATGATAATAATAATAATAATAATAATAATAATAATAATAATAATAATAATAATAGATAAATAAATAAATAAAAAGTAAAGATAATAGTAATAATAGCACAAAAGAAGAAGAAGAAAAAAAGAAGAAGAAGAAGAAGAAGAAGAAGAAGAAGAAGAAGAAGAAGAAGAAGAAGAAGAAGAAGAAGAAGAAGAAGAAGGAGAAGAGAGTGACCACTACTATTAGAAACCAGACTTAATTATTTTTAATTAAGATGCCGGAAATTTAAATTGATTGGTAGACTGATTATTTTTAATAGCATTTCAGGCTGCATAAAATCTAAATTTTAGATCTAAATTAAGAAGAAAAACAGAGAGCTGTTATTTCTGGGGAAAAGAAAGGGAAAGCAAAGGGTAAACACGAAAAGAGAGTAAAAAAGTGTTTAGCAGCGAAACTCTGGCCCGACTGATATCAGAGAGTGGGAGAATACAGAAGATTAAAAGAGACAGGGCAAAAGGTGAAGAGAGAGGGCGGAAAAGAGAAAGAAACACAGCGAAGGTAATTAAAGTGACATAATTATCTTACATTATAAGGTAGAATAGCAGATTGACTAAACGATAGCAGGCTAAAGATATGTAAGTAAATTTTCAGTGCTAGGTCTAGATAGATAGATAAATAAATAGAGAGAGAGAGAGAGAGAGAGAGAG
>BMAT01008337.1:98881-116742 GCA_019649035.1 Elysia marginata | reverse complement strand
TCTTTCACTTTTGCTCTCTTCCATCTCTTAACTTTCTTTCCTTGGACTTTCTCTCTCATTTTTTTTTTAAATTTTTATTCGTCTCCTTTGTTTGAATTCCTAGCGATGCTTTAAAGAATCGATGCCCATTGTTGAGAGGAACAAGCAAAATGATATTAAGATAGTAGCTTATAGTACAAAACCTAAAAATCAAAGAGAAACAGCGACAGTATAATAACTATCATGACCATTCAGAAATTTTAGGTACATAAAGCTTGTTTCATAAAGTTTGAACATGCAAGTGGGCAACTTTGATTTACAGTGCTCAGAGAATAGGAATGTGCAAAATTATATAATGCAAACTTTTTTTTGCCTTGCTCCGCTTTTTACTGAAGTATCAAACTATAAATTTACTCGTTATTTCAAAATAACAACGGCATATCGTCGCCTCAGTTTACGTTTGTCGTATCTCCATAAAACATAGATTTAGTTTTAAGAAAATGGACTTTAAGTTTTAATCGCTTTGTTTTGTAGGCGCTACATAATTTTGTAGAATCGAAAACAAAAAATTGCATCAAGTAATAAGGCATGTATTCATGGAGTATATTTGAAAAGGCCAGACTGTTGATGCTTATCCAAATTAATGAGATAGTAACGGAAAAAACCTGATGTTTGTGTTTTCATCTGTTTTCATGGGAAATTATTCAGTTTCAGACGTTGTATGCTCTTTTAAGCACTTTAGTGTTGTATCCCCAAATTGAGACGCGGTGTGACAATCAATTTATCCACCCCCCTCCCCGGTACATTAGTTTGTCTGCATTCAAACTATAAAATTTTGGAAAACCCCAGACCTCGTAAAAGTGCAATGGACAATATTTGAATGCTAAAATCGAATTTTTTGTTATTATCTCGATGCAAATTACTTTTGCGCTAGTTTGTTGCAATAAAAACGATTGTAACTTTGGGAGATAGACCTTCAAAAATTGATTTTATCGTCTTTTCGGACGCACAAGAAATGGAAATTTAAAAAAAATTGTTTAAAACGTTGGAGATCCAATAATTGGGAAATGGAATAATTACCAATGGTTCTGACCTAAATCTACCTATCGGTGCGGAATTGTGTATCGAAAGTGGTTTAAGACTATTTTATTTATGCTGCGCAACATTTTTTCACCGATCCTGCCACACAAAAGGTGCGTATTCTGCAAGAAGAAATGCGGAAGAGATTGCGTTGCCCAAGTTGTGACTTAGAGTTAGGTCAGAATCATTCTGCTCCTCTGGTTGATCTAAACATTTTATTTCTAACTATCAAAATTGGCGCCAGCTTTGTTTTAGATAAAAATAAAGACCCAACAAAATAATGTAAACCGAGGCGACGTCATATTTTCTTTATCTATGTGCACGTTAGATTTTCGATAAATGATTAGCTCGTACTATTTCAGTGTTTACCTTTTTTCATAGTTAAAACACGTTCATCTAAATTTGTGACCTACTGTAATTGGCATTGAGTTTTGCCGCCAAATATGACTGTTTTTTTCCTCTGTCTAGTTGCATTGTAATAATCGATGCGTTGCGATGCAATGGATCAGGTTGACATTTCCTCCTACGATACCTAGGTGTCAGCTCCCCCGTTTACTATCCTTTAAGAAGCCCTTTGCTCCCCCGGTGTAGATGTTAAGTGAGTACTGTACTGTAGGCAGTGAAAAATCATGTCAGTAGTAGGACGGGGCGCTGTTTCCATAAGGGAAGCCGCTTCTTCATACATTCCTTGGTGGGTAAAACACCTGCCGCAGAATGGCTTTAAGCACTGGCTGGCTTCAAAGGGAAGAAAGCTTATTTGTAAAAATGTATGAAGTGATATATTTGCATTTCTTTTGTTTTTCTGGGGTATTCTTCATCGCTTTTCCTCTTGTTTAACGTGATCTCAATTCACTTTTCTGGCATCTTTTAGATTATTTAGGGGGTAGGTAGACACATTCTAAAGTAAAAGAACACCAATATGCCTCGTATTGAAAACTCCAATGACAGATCAGATATAAAATAAATGCTTTCTTTCTTAAATCTTATTCCAATACGATACGAATTCAAGCTCTAATGAAATATTTGTAACAATAGCCTTAAAAAGCAGAGAACAGGATGTAAAATTTTCAAAATGGGCGAAACGAAGACAAGTTTTTTTTCTAAAAAAAGTCGCAGTAGCTCTCAATCGGATGAAGACGAAGGGCTTTCTACTTATCGGTCACCTCTTTGTTGTAGTAACAAAGGCACTGAACGGGCACTTTCATCATTCTTTACATGTAAATAACAGCCAGTATGATAGCCAATCAAGAATCGACGGAGCAATCCAAACAGACCACATTATTTTAACGTATAATTTAGCAAATGGGCGCCGTTAATTGTTTCGTTCTGTGCCAGTAAGCATGATAGAACCGCCCACCTATCACAACGATTTAGTTACCGCTGGACGCGAAAGGTCGTGGCCTGGGCTAATCGCCTTGACCAATAATTTGCAATGACGTGACGACGGTGTCTGGACCAAGACTGTAGTTGACAGAGAGAGCTGACCAGCCTGCATGACACCTCCAACTTAGAGGACGTTATTTTTTAATGATCAACCACTCTTTGTTGGCTTCTTTCTTTCTTTTGGGAGCAGTTTAAGGAAGATAGGAGGGAAACATCAGAACATTTGATTTATTTGTTAAAAGTTTCAGAATAGGGAAATTAATTGGTTTTTTCCATGTAAAGAAAATAGAAAAAAATGCAGAAGAATAGAACGGAAAGGTTTTTAAACTTGCGTACTTTCTCTTTTGTACTTCTTCGTTTCTACTTGTCAATTTCTCTATAACTCAATCTCTCTCTCTCTCTTTCTCTCTCTCTCTCTCTCTCTCTCTCTTTCTTTCTTTCTCTCTTTCTTTCTCTCTCATAGCGTTTGTTTCGGTGCTATTGATTTTTTGAAAACTCTACCTTCTAATATTAAACGAAACGAAACCCCTGTTTTGTTGTTAAGATTTCGTTAAAATTTAAAGAGGCATTTGTGGAATTGTACCAATTCCTAATTATTGTTAAGTATGAGCTATATTTCATACGAGTGGAGATTGATAGAATGGCAATACTTATGACATAAAAAAATTGAAGTATCAGATCACTATGTTGCATCTATTACTATGCTGCAATATCCGTTTACATCGTTATTGACATTCTGTTAAACTTCCTCTTATTAAGCCCATGGAGTTTAATGGGGTTTTTGTGATATTTTATTTTAACATCGCAATTATCATCGAGTTCATCCTTCTTCTTTTTATTGTTATTATTATCTTTAGCGTTGCTATATTTTTATTATTACATTTTGTGATAATTTTAATTGATCTTTTGAGTTCAGTAAGTAATTATTTTTCTATTATTGTTCTCTTTAGTATTGAAGTCAACACCGACGTCCTTGTTTCATTTTTTATTTTTTTAATATTACATAACTATCATTTTCATGATCTTTATCATCATTATCGTCTTCATCATTATCATCATCATCATCATCATCATCATCATCATCATCATCAACGTCATCAACGTCATTATCGTCCTCTTCATCATCTCTCTCACAGTTTTCATATTTAATAACGATGTTACTAATAACCAGATTTCATTATGCTAAAATGCAAGTCGCTTAGATAAACAATGTTTTTCAATTTTCATAGTTCATTTAATTCTTTCTAATGTTTCTTTGTTAGGAAAATTACCTGATTATATTTAACGGTCAGCTGAAAAAAAGACACAGTGCTTAATTTGCTATCGTTAAAATAAAATTCAAGTCAATTCAATTCAACTCTCTATCTCCGTATGTGTGTGTTTCTCTTTCTGTCTCTGTCTGTCTGTTTGTCTCTCTCTCTCCCTCTCTCTCTCTTTCTTTATCTTTTTTTATCTTTTCACTTCGCATTATAACCCCCGATCAACCACAGGACTAGTGTCTTGGTTAATTCTATTCTCCCGCATGATCACGTAGGCCAGCCTATATCTTACTCTATGCACCTATTGATCTCTCTCCACAATCTACTTGTTCTTGCCTTATCCTAGAATAATATCTAATCCACGCACCGTTCAAGCAGGACCTGAGAAAGGAGTTTGGCCAACACTTAATACTTCTACCAGAACATGCACGTAGGCATAGTAAGGTGAACTACTCAATGTTTGGACTCGAATAAGTACGTCGTCCTTTTGCCAGAGCCCAAAGTTGGAAGATTACAGATTGACATCTAAGGTCTGACAAAATTTAGTGAGCGCAATATTATCTTAACTGGAGACGGAGTACTTCTTCTCGGAAGACCTAACTTGCGGTAGGATTTGGTATAGACTATATTATATTATCTAATATTAAAAAATGTGTATTTATTGCAATGTTATTTTTATTACAACAGAGTTGCTTTTATATTATTATAATGTTATCTTTTTACACTATCTTTTTACCGCTTTTAAGCATACTTCAAATCCTTCTTTTACAAAAACATTACTACTACTACTACTACTACTACTCCTACTACTACTACTACTACTACTACTACTACTACTACTACTACTACTACTACTGCTACTACTACTACTACTAATAATAATAATGATAATAATTATAACAATGATAGTAGAAATAATAATAATGCTTTCTACTACTACCAGTCTACCACAGCTGCTGCTGCTACTTCTATTACTGAAAACTTGAACTATTGTTACTGATCCCTTTGCTGCTGCTTCCACCACTACCGCTACTTATATAATTTTATTATTTATATTAATTGTATGTAATGT
Organism: Elysia marginata; assembly: GCA_019649035.1. Classification (NCBI taxonomy): domain Eukaryota; kingdom Metazoa; phylum Mollusca; class Gastropoda; family Plakobranchidae; genus Elysia; species Elysia marginata. The sequence goes on along the minus strand of BMAT01008337.1, from coordinate 111,969 downwards.
TGGTTTTTATTAATTTTTTTTGTGAATTATTTTCTTTTTTCGTATTTTACACAAAAACTGTACAGTGTGCTTCACTTAATGATGGCCACTTTAATCATTTTAGGTGCTAGAGGTTAATTCTTCTTTTGGCTTAAATGTGACTGTGATTCAATATATAAGCCAAAGAAGCCAAAGTATTTTTTGCAGACAAATGCCTGGATCTTACATGAAAATTGTTATAGTATCATTCTCGCTGAATTCACCTCTAGCAACCACGTCTTGATACAATTTTTTTTGTAACATTCCTTATCATAACGGAACCTTATCCACAATTATGCATTTGGCATTTCGGCAATTTAACGCTTTCTTATCCATGTCGCTCGTATTTAGCCTCGTATGGCTGTAAGTAAGGTTAGTTTTAGGTGGGTCTTGCCAACCTCCGTAAAGATTATGGTAAGGAATTATTAGACAGGCAGTTTTGAGCAAGTAAACGATGAATTAAAAAAACTGAAGCGAGCGGATTCACTAACTTGAATATGAAATGACACAATATAAAATGTCCCATGTAGATCTTTCCTACACAGAGTCAATTAAGTAAATTCGATTGGTTACACTGAAGTCCCTCCCCCCTCCCCCATGAGATAATCTTGAAATTGCGACGGTTCGATTCCGAGAAAGGGAATCACTAAAAAGTTTCTAAATTACAAAAAGTTTGATGTGCTTTAAAAAACGAAAACTGTGCCAGTCCTCCAAACTATCAGTAAGCTTACGTGCCAGGGATGAAAACAAAGCTTTTCCTATTTCTGTTGGACATTAATTTTTAGGCCAATGTTTTCCAATACTTTCGTATGAGCGACGCTTGAGTACTTTACCCCCTCCCCTTACCCCCTCCTCAATCGTTTTAAGGCATTAACTCATGCTTTCTAAAATACGTGGCCTAGTGCTTTAATCGAAACTAAAGATAAGATTAAATTTCTTGAAAAAAAGCAGCCAAAAATATTGCTATTAATTTTTGAAACCTTGAAAATTAACAGTAGTATTTCTAAATAGGTAAAGGGTAAAATTCCGCCGTTTACACCGGATGCTGTACACAAGTTGAGGGATATTATGATTTTTACTCGTAAATCTAACACAGAACAGCCTCAGGTGTCAGTAGTATTGCTTTCGCTAGTGAGAAGAGGGAAACAAGGGTTTTTTTTTTTACCTCTAACTGACCCATTAATAATCAAGTCAACGTTTTTCTGCTATTCTCCTTCCAATTGCTAAAACGCTCTTTTTTCGTTAATCCAATTAGTTACTTTGTGATTGTGTTCTGTCAGCAAAGACGACTTAACAAGCTAGAAAGGTCACTAATGATTTGTGACTTTTCACTCTGACTTTGGTTGCGCATGTTAACCGGAAATAGCATTGCGTGACCTGTGTCTTTGCCTCGTTGTTGTGGTCGTTAGCACACAGCATTCGGACCCAAACAAGGCGCCAGTACCAGGGCACTCGGCCTGGTATGGCTCTATTTCTGTGGTATAAGTTCCACACGCTTAAGTAGGCACGGTGCTAATTTTTCGGTCATTTCGGCCGCCAAAGGATTAGCACAGCTATTTATACCATTAAGTAGTATTTTATTTTTTCTGTCCATGATAAACATTGTTTTTTTTTCCCTCACAGATTATTCGCCAAGCAATCGGTACTTAAATCTTGTTTCGTGTCAACTTCATACACATTATGAAAGGTTGATGGAAAAAAATACATGCATGAAGCCTCGTTTGGAAAAATAATCAAGCCGCACCGTCATCGTTATAAGAAAAATAAGTCGCTTCTAAGGAAGCTTAATATTGATCTGTCTTCTTATTTTAAAAAAAAAATTAATAAAAACTTTTGATATAAGTGTTTTTTCCAATCAAGGATTTTTAAGTTGGACCCACATAAAATTCACCGAATTCAGAGAGAATAACTTTCTTCATGTTCTCGTCGTAACAAATTTCATAAACGTAAAGTTTTATGTAACGATTAACGTATTTCGAAGCTGTTATCAAAGCGTTGAAAATCAGATAAAGTTGATAGCTTTTCTCTTAATTTTTTTTATGATTTTGACTTTGTTCCAGTGACCACAATTCTTTCCCGCTCTCCTTTTCTGTGTTCGTATTCAAAACTGTATAGTTTTTCGTTAAATTGAAAGTCTCTACTTTTTTCTCAAGAACTATTTACGTCTCTCTCCCTCAGACTGTCTATCTCCCTCCCTCTCCCCCCCCCTCTCTCTCTCTCTCTCTCACACACACACACACAGAGAGACTCTCTCTCTCTTCCTTTCTCAACCCTTTAAGGCAAGGCCAACGAATAACCAAGACAATCCACCGAGAGTTAGTCTCAAAATGCTACAGAGCTTACTCCCCCCCCCCCCCCCCCACCACCCACATACCCCTTAACCACCTCTAATCTTATTTTTTCCGAAGTATAATTATTTGGTTAATTTCTTGAGAGAAGTTTCATTTCTTGTCAAGATCCCTTAAAATCATTTTAAAATCCAATATAATACTTAACTCTGCCATAGATTACTGTACCTTTATGTAAAACAGATCAATACGTCAAAAGGTCCAAATTCTGTTTGGGTCATACCACAAGAACGGCAGCCTTAAACTATTACCAATGCTAAAAATATTCTTTTCACAATCCCCATACATGTTTTAGACATCTATTTACAACGCTGGCGCTTATAAGAAAACATTATATCTCGATGACACTTTTCATAATAGTTAATAATAAGGTTTATCGTTTATCCCAAATTACCCTTGATCCTTAATTTTCAAATCCAAGAGACAGTCAAATACTGACCCGTTACGCTTGTCGGCAGTCTCCATCAAATTGAAATGCACCTTAACAGTTAATATTTATGTCGAGTTATTTTTCACACAAGGGCAGTGCCTTTTGTATAAATTTGTTACTTGACCATTACATTAGTATATTTAACCTTCATGAAGTATTTTCGTGCAGCAAACAAGTTTGCTGTAGCTCTTTACAAAGGTCAGTTGGGGCAGAGATCTACTTGCCACATTGCTATGTTATGCACTGGAAAAAGACAAACTACGCCAGTATAAGTTGACTGTCCTCCCTGCAAACGCCTTATTTTATCTTCAAGTCACACGAAGTGCTATGGTCGTATTGCTTCATAGAAAGGTGGGTTTTTTTTCTCTTTCAAAACAGTTACCAAGCGTTTCATCTTCGTAATTATTATCCAAAGAACCCTAAATGCGCCAGCTTGAAATTAATAATGAGTCCGTTGAAACTATCGACTCTTACAAGTATCTGGGTTTCACTATTGACAATAAACTAAACTGGCATGCCCATGTTGATGTTTTATACAACAAATTGAACAGGAGGTTGTTTTTCCTTAAAAAGTTGAAATCTTTTCATGTGAATGAAAGCATTCGAAATATTTTCTATCAAGCTCTCATTCAAAGTGTTCTTACATTTGGTATAAGTTGTTGGAGATGGGGGTGGGGGGGGGGAAGGGCTAGATAGCTCCGTGGCCAAGAGGTCGCGGGTTCGAAACACAGCCGAGCACAGTCCGGGCCCCTACTGGTTGGGTCGGTGTCAGTATAATGTGACCGGCTGAAGCTAAGTCATGGTATCCCCGCTAGTCTCTGGGTGGCAGCCCGTAAAATTGTCATTGGGACCCAAGCCCTGAGAGCACCTTTGAAGTGGAATTGGGCTTGTAAAAATACCCTTCAATCAATCATGTTAGAGATGGAACATCACAGAAGGGGACAAACAAAGAATAAACAGATCCATAAAAAAGGCCGAAAAAATAGTAGGTGAGGAGCTGCCGCTTTTAAACGATCTATATAAAAATACCCTATGACCAAGGCATTAAATATAATAAATGATCTATACCACCCTCTTTATATTGCATACCAGATTTCAGGAAGATCAGGAATGTTTATTACTGTCCACAGCTGAATAGAATGTCATAAAAATCTTTTGTTGCGGCAACATCTCGAAAGTTTTCAGAATAAAAAATGACACGTAAATGTTAATTTCAAGGCTTTCCCTATGATTTATGCATTTTATATACCTGTGAATTTATGGCCGCAAGGAGAATTGTATTAATGTGTTTGTTTATCGTAAGTCTTGATGGTATGGAACTGCGTATATTTAGTGTATTTCTCCGCTTGAGCGTCATATTTAATTATCAAACTATATGTCATTTATTCCAGCACCAATGTCCAATATTGTCCATGCCTAATTTCCAATAATGGTTCAATGAAGTATATCTTACCTTATCTTATCTAAACCAAGCTGAAAGCAAAGCTGAGACAAGACCGTAAATTGCATTACAACTTGCCACAAAATCAGTAGGTCCTCAGGATGTTTACGTCGAGTAATGTTCTGATGTTTTGGCTCAGGACATGCAGGGATAAACTAACCTTGAGACCTCCTTGTTTTAGAGCCATAACTTTGCAACTGTTAATACCGCAATAAGTTGTCTGCCGGGTACTATATTCATGCACAAAATCGTGTTTCTCTTTGGCACACCACCAAGACCTAGGGGCATGTCGAGACGTTTTGTGTCAACAACTTGCTAAGGTATTAGTGTATTAGACGATCGTGAAGTGGATTCTCAAATCATTGGTCCTGCACACACATATATATATATACATATTGAAAAAAATAGTGATCAAAACGGTAATATAAAAAGAAACGAGAACAGTAACACTGAAAATAGGAACAAACTAAATTTATGAAGTATAATTATCTTGAATTAACAAAGTGCAGCTCTTCTCCTTAAAATTGTCACTTCTTGAGTCAGTAAAACTTAAGTCTTCTCTTTAAAATTGTCACTTTTTAAGTCAGTAAAACTTAACTCTTCTTTTTAAAACTGTCGCTTTCGAATGAAAACAGAGAAAAGTACGGACGGTGGAAAAACAAGGGAAGGGGGAGGGAGAGCAAAGTTCCAAAGCTTTTATATCTGCTGCTGTTAAGCATTTGTCTGGGTTTGATCATGAGTTTATCTTGAGGGTGAGCGAGAGTGAGAGGACAGATCGATAAGTTGAATTCCCCGCAGAAATGAATTTGAAATTAAAATAAGAAGTACATACAGTTGCTGGACAGACATTCAGTCCTCTGCAATTTTGTGAGACAGACAGGTAGAAAATAAAGAGAAAGAAAGTACAAGAGAGATAAAAGTGAAAAAAGCGGGAGAGATGGAGATAAATGGAATGAGAAGGAAATTCCAGACAGATATGAAGATACACGACATTAGTGAAGATAGAATGAGAAAACGTTTGCTTTTGTTAATTTTCTTGTTGTTTTCTTGTTGTTTTGTTGTTTTTGGTTTGTTTGTTTTTGTTTTTTTCTTTAGTTTTTGCTTGTTACTGTCGAAATACGCCAATTCAAACAGACGCACAGAGAAACATAAAACGGGTTTATAAGGAGACTAAGATAGAGGTAAATATTATTCAAAGAGGAAGATAGCTAAATCTAGACGTAAGTTGAAAAGTGTCATATAATGGCCACTTTCTATAGGGCTTAGTCTAAAATGAACAGAAAGAATATCAGACACGCCCGGGAACCTCGAACAGATTAGTCATGGCCGAACAGTTGAATCGTTCTATCCGTACCCAACATGTTGATAAATGATAGGGAACGCAAAAGTGGTGTTAAAAACTTACACTAGAAATTTCTTATTGAAATCAAAGTTTGACGATTCAAAATTCTTACAAAGCGAAGTCATTTAAGTATTACACTTTGGTGACTGTGGGCATATAGATCGAAGTTTATGATGCTCAAGTCTTTTAAAATTTTCTCTTTTTTTTGTTTTCACCTCTCTCTCTCTCTCTCTCACGTTCTCTCTCTTTCTTTCTTTCTCTCTCTTTCTCTCTCTCTTTCTCTATCTTTTACTTTCCACCAATCAGCCAGTCAATCTATCAATCTACCTCTGCTCTATTCATAACACTCTTTGAACTTTCTCTCTTTTTTTCTGTTCTCAGTTCCTTTCTCTCTACTTATCGGTTTCCTTTTTCCTTTTCTTCTCTTTCATCTCTCAATTTTTTTTTTATTTTCCTGGAACGTTCTCTATCTTTAATTTTTCCTACCCTTTTCTTTCCTCTCTGCGTCTCATCTGCCACTTCTCTTTTTTTCCTCCTTAACTGTGAGCATCATAAAACGAGCGTGGACATTGCGGAGGCCGGGGATTTTGGGTCTCCAAAAGATCTTCGTCACGTGACAGTTCTCGAGTCTAAATAGAGAGAGAGACAGAGAGAGAGAGAGAGAGAGAGAGACAGAGGAGAGAGAGAGAGAGAGAGAGTCCGGGCTGCGACCAGGCGATTAGAGCATTTTGCGGTCCATCCAGAAGATTCGGTCAGATTAGGATAAAACCCGTTCCTTGTCTCGCATTAAAAGTCTTCTGGGGAGAGTGCTGTCCATTCGTCTGAGGAATTTATCGCTAGAAAACGCGATATGCTAGGGGTATTGATTTGATGAATCCACCCGTACTGCAAGCTGATATAAACGCTTGGTTTTAAATAACCAGTCCCCAATGGAAAACGGCTAATAATAATATTAAAAAAAAACAACGGGCTTCACTTAAGCGGCACAAACGTTTCACGGCCGTCATATGAGGAAGGAAACATTTGCAGCCCAATCGTCTGGCATTTTTGTTGAGCTTGATGCTCCATCAATCTGAAATTCATTCAGGAAGCGATCTTTGTATAGCTTTGTGTGTCAACAAAAGATGCAATCTGCACACCCTGCTGAAGCAGGCATATCAATCATAGAGCATCCTTTCTCTTTTACCTGATCTCACTCGCTATCTGCCTCTCTCTCTATCTGTTTCTCTGTGTGTGTATATGTAAGTATGTCTACCTCTTTCTTTCCTCTCTCTTAGCCCCGCACATCCTCAGCTTGTGTCAAACTTAGGAGTAGCGATGCTTCCTAGCTAAGTCCTAGTGTTGTAAAAAAAAAAAACAATAACACCCGAGCTAATTTTCAACGTACAGACAACCCAATCTGTTGCATGTACGCGTTTATTATCAAAATACACCGCCTCAGAGATCAGGCCCCACATCCAAGTAGTATCTCGAAACTAAGTGCGTCATTTACTTATAAGAGATTAAGTTAGCTCGGAGCAATTCAAAGTAAGAAAATGGACCCGGTAACTCGATCCATTCACGTAGAATTTACATGATTGAATTCTGGCATCACTCGCCGCATTAAAAAAAAACTTAGACAAGATCAATCAGTATTGAATTTGCGACAGCTTGATAATAAACACAATTAACTACAACAGTACTTATTTCAGTATTAGCAGTGTTCGAGTGCTTGGCAATGGTTTGAGACTGTAATTTGTTAAATGTGCTTTTTTTTTGTTTCCTCTGTTGATATATCTACCCAACTTTCGACGTTCCCATTAGTCATAGTAATAAAATTAATAATAATTATTATTACTATTATTATTACTTATATATTATTATTATTATTATTAACATTATTATTACTGTTATTATTATTATTGTTATTATATTTTTTATTATTAGATATAGGCACAGTTGGCCTCGTGGTACTTAAGACACAGAACGATGAAAAAAATATATAAATAAGATCAATGATAGTAAAGGCCTTTGAACGATCTAGTTTTTCAAAGGCGAAAATAAAAGCAATTTAAAAGCATTCAATGGTCTGTGAATAGAGCGTTTATTACACTCAGAGATAGTTTCTTTTCTTCCCAGTAAATGTTTTTTTCCTAGGCTTTAGAGGCAGTCATGCAAAGAAATATGCCGGTTAGCTTCGCCCGCGATCAATAAAGAAATGTTTGGTGTTCTATTGGTTTTTGGCGTCACCCTGTTTTCCTCTTCTCTTGTCAATATTCTTGCGTTTTCCCGCATTAATTAGGTTGGGAGCTAATGTTGCATAATGTTATGAAAAGGGGAGGAAGGAAAAAAATAAAAATTCAAAATTTATTAAAAATCGATCTGGTTTCAGCATTGGCGAGACAGTTTAGTTACCACCCGTATGCCAATGTATTGAGTAGAGAACCGAGTGAGGTGCGTACCTGTCTGATCCTAAAGACTTTATATTTGCTGAAACCGAGAGTGGTGGCGGTCCCTGTTAATGGCCTCTATTGAAACCCCAGGGTCATGCACGGTTGACGCTGCTTCTGCTGCTAATACTTTGTACACTGATCGCCTAGGCCTGAGGCGACCAGCTCCCGTCTTGCGTCCCGTCATTCCAGCTTTCAATGTGCAATGCAGTGAATGGCCATGCAAGATAAGTTTATGACGCAGTTATTCCACCTGAAAGTGGGGTGTCGCGTGAACATTTTGGGACATTGCCCTTCGTGTGGGCTAATCATCTCATGTTATCTGGCTCATTTTACGCAAAGTTAGAGATACGCCTAATAAAAAAAAAATAATTCAAGGCTGCGTAAGAACTCAAACCGCTCCCGCCAAGCGCTTTGAGTGTCTGGTGACCTGGCGTGTGACATTTTTTTTATTCCAGTTCTGAGTTGTAAACCTTCAGGAAGGATTACTAGTTTACACAAGTCAGCTATTTCCCGTGAACGGTTGTCGAATCGTAAGTTTTGAATCAAACTTTTTTTTAAAAAATGTTATCCTCTTTACAATCATTTTTTATTTTATTAATTCAAGGGTATTTTTTTTTAATTTTGTTTTCTGCTTGTCTCTCAGCTCACATTTCCGTTGTTTTTGACAGTGTGTTAAAAAAGGTTTACAAGTTCTTGTGAAAAGTTTTTTTTTTAATCTCTCTGTCTAGATCTACCATTACGATGGACACCTTAAGGTTGATGACAAAATGATTATGTGGCGAGCCGTTTGTGATACAACGCAAAGAATGCTGAGTCTAAGATGCGGTTTACCACATCGAGCCCAGCGAAATCAATGCATTTTAATAAACAATGTTCTTGCGGTTTGTGATATTTACCGCTTAAGTATTGATGTCCGAGGTTGTATTGGACAGAACAACGGTAATAAGGTATAATAACTAATGACTGTAATCTGAGAATCATAGAGACGATCTAAGCATTGATTAAAATCTGAAATATAGTTTTGGAAATAAAGATCTTTCTCACGTAATGTTTCGAACCTAGTTAAAAATTATAATGATGAAGAGAAACAATCTAACAAATTTAAACTCTTTTAGGTATTCGATATAGGATCTAGCCGCTATCCTTGTTTAGAAAGGACAGAGAAAATTAATACAAGACTGTTTTATGACAGACGAGCAGTAGTAAATAAACACGCCAAATCCCCCTAGCTTTCTAGTTACTGCTTCATGTGTTTTGTGTTTCTATACTTTCCGCTATAATGAATAGAAATAAAGACAGATCAAATGAGAGATTGACCAGACTGATCGAACCCCTCCTACTGACACACACATAACTTTTATAACTGTTTTAAAACCACTTACAACACCAGCAGGGAAATCGAATAGTTAAAAATATCTACGATAATTATTGGCATCTCTAGGCAGAGTTATGTTTTGTCCTATCCAACGACCTTTTGACCCTTTCAAAAAGAAAGTCAAGAGGGAGGGAGCATTGCAGTAGATGCCTAGATAGAAAGAAAATGCTTTATGTTGATTGATTTGATTATCGTTTTTTTATCACTATGGGCCGATGGGTTGAAAGGTTATCTTTTTTTTTGGATTCTGTCGCATTGACTGTATAAATCAGTCATTAGATGTAACGTCAAGGTTCCTGGCTACTTATGCACAAATCTTGTTCTCCAATTTAATGCGGGGGACATACATGTAGGCCTATTTGCAAGTTTAGTACATATAATTATTGTTAGTGATGGGTCGTGACTTAAAATCATCCCAGAAGTGAATTTGTGTTTCCCAGTATAAGAGAGAAGGAAATTATATGGCATTTTTATCTTCCTTAATCTCCTGTCCACTATGATGCCCTCACTCCTTATTATATAAACAACTATTCATGTGTTTCACGAGTTGTTTCAATTTTGTTTTGTTTTGTTGTTTTTTTTATTCGGCCACGTGGGTTTTAAACACAAACCGAAAAGAGATTATAATATTAAACTCTCTTAAAGAGCTTTTTCCCGTGGCTATCAAATCGAATATATAATGTATAAAATAAGGAGAAGCTTTAAAAACTTTGTAAAAACCAATAATTTTAAAAGCGTCTATGGTCAAACAGGCTGAAGAAGCAAAATTTGAAAAAAAAACGTTTCAAACCTGTTTAATTTATTCAAAATTTCATAATAAAAAATTCTCACGCACGCTGTTCCAAACCGATTTATAAACATTTGATTTTTTTTTCATTCTAAATATTAATTTTCTAATATTGGATTTGATGGTTTTTTTTTAATTCGGTAGAATCATTCTTATAGACATTGCTAGAAATGTCCGTGCATTACGACATGCCGTAAGCAGTTCACCATCGGGGATAGTGACTACAGTGAAAATCCATCGCTGCACATATTTTCTTTTCCCCCCCATTTTATTACTTCATTATTACCATATGAACACAGGTGCAGCTTGTGGCGTACCTGAGTAATTTAAAAAAAAAACGTGCCACCGGTATGTTTTACAACGAATACTTAATAGCATGCACGCTCACGAATTTCTCCTGGCTCAAGGCTGGTACTTTGTTGTCTACTATGTCTAGCCGTTCTGCGTTGACATCGAGGAGAGTCTATTATCGTCTGGCGCCTTTTGTCGGAAGCATTGAAATTAAAAAAAAGGTTCAAATTACTTGTACAGCGATATAATATGATCGACGATTCTTTCTGTTCATCATGGTTCAACTGTTTTTCTTGCTTTTAGAAACTGTATATTGGTCTAAGTTGCTAAATTCACCATTCCACTCCAAGTAGGTTACAATGATGTCATAAAACACAATTGTAATATTCGGTGGCGCGGTTTTTAAATCTGGAATCCCCCTTGAATTTTGTATTGGCAAGTCAATAAAGAAATTTAAAGAAAAAAGAAGCAAACAATTCGATCGTATTTCACTTGTTAGTTTAGATGGAACCTTTGTGTCGAGTAAAACTTGTGGCTATTTTTCGCTTCATCTCTGGAAATCACCAGGACTAACAGCACAATCTGCTATTGTGCCGCCCTGACTTTAAAGGAAGCAGCAAGTAGTTTTATATCTGAATTCACTCTTTATCAAACGGATAAGTTTTCTTTTCCTTTTTTTCTCGGGTTTAAGTCTAGAATGTAAAAATGGACTCGCCACCAAAAGAAAAGATAAATCGCTTCTTTTCTTTTTTTTCTATTTAGCTTTGTATCTATTTATTTCTATTGTATTCGTTACAAACGCGCTCTCTCTCTCTATCTATCTGTTGATCTATCTTTCTCTCTCTCTCTCTCCCTGTCTCTCTGCCTTTCGCTTTGTCCTTACACCATTCGCTGAGCGTATAACCGTGTGTGCCTGCCTGTTCCCCTGTCAGCTTCTCTTGAGGCCCTATATCAGGAGTTCAAGATTGCTTTCTAGTATCTAGATCTATAATTGCAATATTTTGTCTTTATGATTTAACACAGCTGCGTCTTGTTTTCTTGCTGGGTTTCAGCTGAGTCTACTTCTGTTGCCGTTAGATCTGTAGGTTTTAGGATGAAATCTAAATCTAGTTCTTGGCCTCGATTGTTTTCACCCTCAAACAATCCTTTAATCCTTCCTATCTCGACAAGGTGGTTAGCCGAACTCAAGTTCCAGCTTTGTAACAGTACTTCACTGTTTGTAGATTTCCAGCCCGACAATTAGGGTCTACATCGACTGGACTGTGAATGTCTACTTTTAAAAAAAAAATTAAAAAATTTTTTTCGTGGTTTAACCATAAAAAGTAAGGGGCAATGACCTGGAATGATGAATGTCTATCAACATAACGTATGAGTGCGACGTCGTGGTCTAGTGGTAGGCGCTCGGCTTTCGGACAGAGAGGTCGGAGGTTCGAGCCCTGCTTTCGGCAGGTTGACGTTTAGTCCTTGAGAAAGGCTATTTACAAACATTTCTCCGCCTCACTCATGCGTTAAAGGAGTACCCGACTTTAGGCAATCACAGGTTTTGTCAGTTATGCGCTGTATTTGCTGCACCTATGTAAGTTCAGAAGATAATTTAGTTTTTAATGGCCTGGGAACCCATGTAAAACGCTTAGAGCAATTTAGTTGATTAGACACTATTTAAAAACTCTCTTTACTTTACTTTTACAATTATGCACGTGACTTCGGAAGTTGAAGATCCTTCTTTTTCTTTCAAGAAATATTCCTCGACTGTACCCGTCTAAAGAAGTAAAGTTGTAGAATTATTTTTTTTACAATTAGAATTTTGTTTTTGCGTCAAAGTCATTTACGCCGAAAGCATTCTTGTGTAAAATAGATTTACGAAATCACGCTACTAGTCTGTGAATATAATGCTCTACGCACGAAACCATAATTATGATAGATACTGCATTTGGTTTGACCTTGGCAGAGCTGACTGCACGTGATAACGAGATGCGTATTCTGAAATTTTGATAGGACAACGCGATAATGATAATGATAAATAAATAATGATAGATTAAGACTCTTAGTTAATAAAGAGACCTTAGTACAGCGGTTTATTTATCAAGCTCTGGGCTTAATTGCGTGTTGGGTGGTAGCTGTAAATCTCACAGCTAAGGTTTTTGTTCTCAGATGATGCTTAACATAGGCCTACGTAAGCAGTGCTTTTGAGAGAATGTTTGCACGTTATCTGCCATTTCAACATTTTTTGAAGGTCTAATCTTTTTTAAGTGCGTCATGAATTCAAATTTCGCTCATCTCATAAAATCTCATTCCGCCATTCGTCTGCTAAATGGTTAACCTTTTCCACCAGATAGGTGCTTTGTGTGTCAATAAGTCAAGTAATACAATTCTTTTTTCTAGCCCGCGCGTGGCGGATTGTTTATAAAATATAACCCATTAGGCTCAGGGTTACACTGAATTTTCTTCTTCTTGTTTTTTTCTTGTCCTTCTTCTTCTTCTTGTCCTTCTTCTTCTTCTTGTTTTCGTGCTTCTTCTTCTTCTTCTTCTTTTTCTTCATCATCATCTTCTTCTTCTTCTTCTTCTTCTTCTTCTTCTTCTTCTTCTTCTTGTCATTATCATTAATGTTATTATTATTATTATTA
>BMAT01008337.1:17423-35421 GCA_019649035.1 Elysia marginata | reverse complement strand
GCAGATTTCGGGTGGGAATCTACCGAAAAATCAGAACGGAATAGAATTTTCTGGAGTAATATATTCGTTTGAGAGCTGTAAAAATTACGTTCTGATTTCCATTCTAATTTGGCATGCCATTTCAGAAAGGTGTAAACCCACCTTGATAGTAAGCCTATTCATTATTTAAATAGTATTTGAAGCATCCTGAGCTACACAACCTGAATGTACTTAAATCTTTGTCGTTGCCATGACTATACCGCTGGTGCCAAAAATGGTTACTGTCATAAGATAAAAAGTAAAAAATTTCAGCTAGTTTAAATTAATTAATTATTAACCATTTAAAAGTTATATGAATGTGTGATTGCCTGACAAAATTCTTTGAAGTTCGCAATCATTATTATTACCTCTTTGAATTTTGTATAAAAAAGGGAAATGTAAGAAAAGCCAATGAGACGAAACTTGAGACTTCATTATTTAAAGGATAAAATTTTGTTAAGATTAGATAAAATTGCTGGTTGCAAACTTCCGTAAGTTTTGCATCGATTTTGTGTGATTATCATACTATATGTTAGCTTTACTAAGATACACGTATTTAATTGCAAAATCCAATATTTGATATAATTTAAATCCAGACTCTATTAATTGGCTTCAGAGCATTGCGTTTCGTTTTTTACAGTTTTTTCATTGGTCCGGTCAATTTTGACATACCAATGGTTTATGGGCCTTCTTCTGTCCACTCCTCTTTTATTTTGATCGATCAACCATCGCAACATTATATATCTTTCTCTTTCTCTGTCTCTCTCTTCTTTATGTACATTTTGGGGATAAAAAAGTAGAATTTTTACACTAAAGGAGAAACAAGAATTATCTAAATTAACATATATTTTGTTATCGGTAATCAATGTCTTGTTTTTTAATATGATTTGTTATTTTTTCATATACGAAAAAAAATCCATTTCAAGGTGAATTTTAAAGGTCTATTTATTCCTGCTTCACCTTAAATTTCCTTTATGTCATTGTTTTAATTACAGGTACCTACTATTTCGAAATGGCACAGTTGTGATAAACGACATGTAAAAATGTATTAAATTCATCTACCACCTTTGCCATTCGCTCATCATGTTTAAAATGGGCTTTCTGTTATTAATCTGGCTGTAATTACAGACATATACAATACTGACCACAATATAAAAAAACCCAACAATCGAATAATTGGTTGTTTTATTTTATGGACACACAGTTTCCTTCAAAGTAAATTATGCTGACCCAATAACCGATGCACACACGAAAACAATACAGGATGAAACATGACTTTTAAATACCGATGCCTTCGGCATTCAAACAGGCTTGAACCCGACGCCTTATAGAATTCATAAGGCTCTGTATAAACTATGAGTATCTAGGTGAAGAATCTATATCCCATTCTGTAGGAAGAGCATTTTCTAACTGTGAAAGGTCGGTGATATTTCTCAGTACAGGCGGCCATCCAGTTCGTCCTACGTCGGGTGTAAAGGTTGGCCGGTCAATTCGATTCTCGCCCTGTTGCTGTATAAACGAATGGCTCAAGCCTTCAGGCATAAATATGGACACTTGTATTGTCTTCCTGAAACACCATGATGTTTTAATGTCACTGAATAGTGGCCACAGCAATGGACTAGGACATAGGCTGGGACACATCATTGATGTATAATGGGCATTAACAGTGTCTGGAATTCTATAAGAGGGACCGATCCACATAGTCGTATCGCATGAAAAAAAAATTGCAGTTTAATATAACTTCAAGGCATCAATTGAACCTGTAAAAAAAAACTTTCACAAATCACCCACACGCAGACTCTGATAACAGTTTATTTTCATACACTATTATACGAGGTCTACATTGTCCCAAAGATTTGTGATTTTCCTACCAACGATCACATGTACACTTTATATGATTGATACTTTATGTGGTCTCATCAAGTGATAAAGCATTATCATTATTTTAAGGCATTATATACCAGTGTGTGTGTGGGGGGGGGGGGGGGGCGTGAAAATCGCTCATACTTGGACAGCAAATGGGTTAATTATAACCATGTGTGCATATTTCATTTTGTCGTTCAAGTTCAAGCCAAACATACTTGCTGTAGTAAATAATTTTGATCTCAAAATGCTTTTCCTAGTTAATGGATTTGGCAAAATACATTGTTTGTTGTTGATTACCGAGTGATAGGCCCTTCATGTTTTATCTTAATTGGTCTGCGGTGTTAAGTTATAAATGTTACAGGGTGATTTGTTGTAACATTTAGGGCTGATGTTCTTTTCGATTTCGGTTGTACCTGCACATCAAAAACTAAGACATGTGGCATGCATTACTCAACTCTTGGGAAAAGATAAACACTGCTATTTTTTATGCATCATACATAAATATTTTTTTTATTCTGACAAGAGTTGTATTTCGTGGTGGGGATCGTTCTCAATACTTTTACTGTGATTGAGGATATCAAACGACCACATCACAACTTAGTCCATAGAATAAGAAATATTACTGGTAGTAATTTTTTTTTAATGTTTAGTTAACTTCAACGCTGTACCTACGCTCAAAACTTGAACTGCTGTAAACATGTTGATACAACTTCCAAACTTGTTTATATGTATAATTATTATTATTTTACTGTTTTATAGGTTCAACAATTCAGTGCTTAGTATTCTTAGGTATTTCTAGTCTGCTTTGTCACATGCGGATAATGTAGGATAGATTTATGAATAAGATTGAGATGTGCAAGCTCAGGAAGATTGATGCTATAGGTCGCCTTTGTGATCAGCCTGACGCGGTGTGAAATGGAAAAGACGGTCTGTGGCTCGAATACGCTTTAAGTTGGTTTATTTTTATTTTTAGCGTACATACGTAAAGCATTACTATTTAAGTGTGTCACTGTAAGTGCTGGAATTACTTAAAATTTCGTAAGAATTGTTTGTTTGTTTGTTTGTTTAGAATTAAGAAAAATTCTTCATTTACAAGATTTAAGAAGTAATAAAACTTAAAATTACTTTTAGCAAGCAGTAAGAAACTGAATACATGTTGTCTTTGATGATAAAACGCAGATATTAATGTACAGTTTTTAAAGCAAAAATGTTGATACAAACATTTCAGTTTTAAATTCTCGTATGTCTAAAAATAGGATTACAGTAGAGAAACCAATTCTATTCTAGTTCAATTACAACGAAACGTGGATAAAGTTAACATGTAAGGACCAAAATGATTTGATAACTGTGCACAAGAGGGTTTTTTTTTTCTCTACACTGAGCAGGGAATAGGCTTTAAAAAAAGAATTAGCGTTGTCAGCAGTAAACTTTAACTTTGACGACAGTTTCAAAGTATTCGTGAAAAATGCAAGGGTTTTTTTTACCAACATGCAATGTACCAGTATTTTAAAGTGCATGCGATTTTTTTTTATATAAAAAAGTTTTTTTTACTTATACAGGTTTACTCAAACTTGTGTTATATACATGTGGAAATAAAATGTGGGGAAAAGTTAAAAATGAATTGTAGGACACTTCTTGTAGGCTTTTGTGACTTCAAAGGTTTTATGAATAAAAATTCAATGCCTGGTTCTTTTTCAGAGTATAATAAACTACGCAAGTGGGTACATAGGTTGATTTGTTGAAAAGGTGTTTTTTATAGAATGATTGAACCACTGTTATTTCTAAAAACCATTATTTTTTTCCCTCTATTTATGTGAAGCAAAAGTTGTGAGTGTTTCCCGCTGGTTATACTAACTATGTTTGTTGTAAAAAAAAAGTTTTCGTGTGCAAGGAATGTTTAAACTCAATATTTTTATGACTCTACGCTTTTTATTGAACGGCAGACAGACAAACAATACTTCCTGAGAAAGAAAAAATAAAAGGTGGGTGTAGAAGCACACTAATCCCCTATAGATAAACTTACCATAGATTTTCCCTCCTCTGAGAATTGAAAAAAATCAGAGGAGAAAATGTTCCCACTCCTGGATATTTTGTTTATTTCACCATGAAAATTTAGCAGAATATGCATTTTCCTGAGAAATAAAAAAAATATGAGCTTATATGTCCAGTAATAATGTGAGTAACTAAGAAAGCCTATAAATAATTATGATTAGAATTTTGTTTAATGTATCCAAAATCATAATGATATGCCTCTCAAGCAAACATGCACCTGGCTGAGAATAGAGGAGGAATTTTTGTGATCTCCTGAACCCAAATATGAAATTTAAAATTCCTAAGAGTAGAACAGAATAAGTTTATGTTTTCCTTCTAATGCACTGGTCTAAGAAAAGGTTTCAACCTTTGCTTTTTTATATAAATTTATGAAATAAAGTAGATCATATGTGCATCAAAATCCGTCCAAGTGCTCGTCTGAAGTCATAATTGATAGGTACACTTTTTTTTCTACCCTACAAAACTTTTATCATTTCATTTAAAGTTAACGTGATAAAGCGCATTTATGTAATTTGCTAAGTAAAAATAAGGGGGGAACTGTGGGGTTTTCTTCTGCATCTTTTTATTCGTTAGATTGTCGGTTGTTATACCCCCAGTATGGCATTAGGCAACGAGATGGCATGTTCAAAGGTGGCCACATACTTAACGAACTTAATCAAGTCAGGTATTTAAGTTCAAGACTAGTTGTACCCACACATTGCAACAATACTTTGCCTTCAAGTTGTCCTCAAATGAATTGACATTTCTTAATGAAAAATGCGAAAAGTCTAAAACTTCTAACAAAATAAATAAAAACTTCCGCAATTCTCTGATTATTTGAGGTCGCTGATTTTGAAAATGTAAAAATTGTTTTGGGGGGTTTTTTTTACGGAAAATAGTTACAGCTTTGGGTCCATTATAAAAATGTCTCACCCCTCTAGCGTAAACCCATAACAATACTCCCCTGAAGAAAGACGCGCTAAGACAAAAACTCACATTAAATTTGATTTTTTTTTAAATTTTTTGGTAGCAAAAGAGTCAGCTAACATGCTAAATCTAATCGGTGCAAAGTGGCTTACAATCTTGTTTTAAAATCAACAGGTGTGTTTAAGTGTCAACTGTGAGTACCTACTCAGGGGAAATTTTATAACTGGTGACCACGGACACTTTTGAATAAAGACCGTGTCCACAACAAATCACCTTAAAATTTAGGCGATCGATGCACAGTGGAAAAAAGTTATGGCGTTTTGGAAAGAGAATTCCGGCATTTTGATAATTATGCTATGAACTATCGGGTTTACTTTTTCATGACACTATACGTTGTAGTCAATGATCTGGTCTGTATTGAGCATCTAAATTCTAATGGCTGGGTTATTGAAATGTAAAGAGCGATGTTAAGGTTTATCATGGTGATAATTGGTACTTGTGTAAAAACCATTACTGAAGCTATTGATTATGTTTCCTTGCTGTATATTTTATTGGTACTGTTACTGCTTTAACTGTGAAGGTGCCAAATGAAGGTCATGGCCCTACCATTTACACATGTATATTTTAAGTTTAAAGTGTAAAGTAGATTAGTCACAACTTTTTTCCTTCCTTTATCTTAAATCAGTACATGTACTTGCAATGTGTATGCTCAGATTCCAGATATACTTTACAATAAGTGTGATTGCTACGTATACAAAGAAATCAATATTTATCAAATGAATCATGTGATAAAAATTACTGTATTTATATACATATATATGTTTTTATGTAGAGCTAAAAAAAAGCTTAAACCTATTTTATCCTTTTTTTAAACATTTGTACAGATGCAATGATTTCAACCTACATGCGGCTGATTTATTAATAAATTTTAAAATATGAAATAAAAGACTCATTTTTTTTCATTTTCCATTTAAAGAAAAACATTAATTTTGTCTCGTGCCCAGGGCAAATGTTGAATCGGGAGTCGGAAATAAGCTTTTTTAAAAAACAAGAAAACGCCATTTAAAAGTCTATAAAATTTTTGTCTTCTTTTATTTATACTCTAAATCAACAATAGTTTTAACATCTTTGCACAAAATATGAATATTTTTTATAACATTTTTTTCTTTGTAAGCTTAGAAAAAATGAATGTCTTATTGAAAGCAGCAACGCCTTTTAAGTAGACAATTGAGAATTTCGACTCATTCGCCCTGGGCATAAAAAATTTAGTGACATGCTATTGGTCACTTTCTTCAAAAGAGCCCTAAATCAGAGACAGTAAGTTTGCAAGTTTGTCGATGCTGAAGTATGAGAGCCTTTTATGATTTAAATGAGTGAAATATTGTAAAGGTATGAAATTAGCAGTGGAGAGAAGTAGGCTTTTTAGTGGAAATGCCCGAAATGTCTGCCCTTAGTATGATTCGAACCTTCGACTTATAGATGCTTCGGCACCCACCGCCTTGCCACTTAGAGAAACATAGCTTAAACCATGTCGCCACTACGCTCCTTAAGCTTTTTTCCACTGTGCACCGATCGCCTAAATTTTAAGGTGATTTGTTGTGGACATGGTCTTTATGATTTAAGTTGCAATGATAAAGGAACTTGGTGGCGACATGGTAATAAGCTATGTTTCTCTAACTGGCAAGGTGGTGGGTGCCGAAGCTACTATAAGTCGAAGGTTCGAATTCATCTTAGTTTTAGAGAGAAATAGAGCAGAGGCGGCGTATCAGGGTGGGTCTGTTGCGCTATGGCCCCGCCATTTTTTTAAAAGAACAAATAGAAATAAACTGTATCTAGTGATGTTGCGAAAAGTTTGCAGAAGAGAAACCAGCAAGCAGAAAAAATCTGTTTAAAAACCCTTAAAGAATGTGTAATTTCTTTTTGGTTAAGACGAGGACTTCTTGCAATGTTAGGGGGGATAAAGATGAATTAAAGTCAAACATGATGCAGCTTAGCGGCAAGAAACACAGTGTCGTGAGAAAACAACGGTAAGACTAGGTTATTAGGGCCCGTATATATCTATCTATCTCTGTGAGGAAACCTGAGAAATATTTGGACTTTACTTCCTATCCCAACTAAAATATCTTGGAATAAACGTCGGGTTATACCGAGACGACGGCCTTGCAGTTACCAAAACACCTAGGTAAGTAGAAATTATGAAGAAAAAATTTGTAGCCTTTTCAAGAATAACGGACTAGGCTTCGTCATCGAAGCTAATATGAAAATCGTGGATTTTTGGACGTCGTCCTTAATCTAAACACAGGGACCTACAAATCGTACAAAAAGCCTAATGACACCATTTGCTATATCCACGCTCTTAACAAGCAACCCCAGTTGTAATGAAAAACCTATCACAAGAAATAGAAAAAAACGCCTTTCCAACAATTCTGCCAACTCAAAAACATTTGAGGAAGCCGCATCAACATACAACGCAGAACTCAAACAAAATGGACCCACAAAGGAACTGACATTGATAGAAAGCAAAAGCACCGAGAAAACTTCCAACATAGCAACAACCACCTTAAATGAAACCAGAGGAAAAACAAGCCAGAAAGAACAACAGAAAAGGAACAGGCCACACAAGGAAAAGACGAATTACATGGTCCAAATTGTCCTTCGACAAATCGGTCGCAACAAATATAGAAAAATTTATCCACCTTTCTCAGCGCATGTTTCTCACAAGACCCCAAGCGGCACAAAGTAATCAATAGGAACACCATAAAGCTAAGTTACAGCTGTATGACTAATTTTAAAAACACAATTACCAGTCACAAAGCCATACCTAAATACGACAAAGGCAAAGAAGATAAAAAATACCACGAAAAGATTATGTAACTGTAGAAATGAAAACGACTGCCCGCTGAAGGCACAAGCCTACTGAAATGCTTCGTACACCAGGCAACAATAAAACAAACAAACCCAGAACAAGTAGACACATACCTAGGGATAACGGGAAACCCCTTTAACACTTGATACAACCAGCAAACGTCAAGCTTCAGATTACCACACAGAAAATTCGACACAGCCCCTAGCGAACATATATGGAACCTAATAGGAAACAAAAAGGAATTCACCCTATCATGGAAAATAGTCGAAAATCGAACCCATTCTCAAAGTCAAGAAAAACATGCAACCTCTGCCTACTAGAAAAGTATTTATACCTTTAAAAAAAAGCAAGCCTGAATAAACGGAAAGAACCGCTGGGTACTTTCTGCATGCCTACGTGCACTTTTTTACGCCAACACCAACTTTTCATCGAAATGTAGCCTCCTTCTTTAACTTTTTTAAGTTTTTAAAAAGCTAAACAGCATGTAGTTGACTGTGTTAAAATGTTGATAATTCGTCATGAGTATGAAGTTCAACAGCTTTGTTAAATTTTCGAGCGATTTGAATTTCATTTCAGTGTCCTGAAGGTCAGCTTGAGGTCAATTTAAAGTAAATTTGCAAACATTGCAGCCTTTAACTCCAGTATTGATGTTGTCAAGTTAAAATCCACACAGAACGCATTTGATTGTGGATGTGACGAAACGTTAGAACTTTGTCATGAGTCAAAGGTTTAGTATCTTTGTCAAATTTTTGGTCGATTGGAATTTCATTTCACTTTCAATGTCCAAAAGTTCACCCAGGGGTTAATAAAACTCACTGCGTACAAGCGCAGCCTCTTTTTTTATTTTACTCCAGTGTTGAAGTTGGTAAGTGGTAAGTTTTAAGCTCAGCAGTGCGTGCCTTTTTAATAATAGATTTTATGCGCTACGGGTCGGACCAGGACGACGAAGTCCGTTACAGAGGAAATCCAAGATAGCTGATGGGCTAACGGGGCCGGTCAGGCAATCGTTTGTTGTAAAACCCACGCTACCTATGGGTGTTATTACGTCATCATATGTTATCGTCGGCGGCGCTCAGGGTCTCTAATTGCGTCTAGAGCCCGGTTGCATAACACCCAATGAGAACTATCTAAAATAACCTTGCAGTTAGGGATTTAGTTGACAGAATGATAGCCCCTAACTGCGTGTTATGCAACTGGGCCCTGGGTCTTATGGTTAACATCTTTTAATATTAGAGTGTAAATAATTTAGCAGTATAATAACAATACAGTGATCTTGTGTAAATGCCAGTACTTTAATTGTCATATTTGTTCTATCTACGAATACTCTTGTATTCATCTTCATGTAATTTATTTTCCCTCTTCTAATTAAAATTCAGCACTTCACTTTTGCAAATTATGATGCCATGTGTCAATTCCTTACAAATCACAATTTTGCCTATCTTTAACTCTAGCATTGAGGTTTTTTAAGTTGAAAGCTAAGCAGAATGCATTTGGTTGCATAGAAAATGGTGATACATGTACATGTATTTTGTTGTGAATCAAAGATTCAGAGCCTCTGATAAATTTCAGTCAATTGGAATTTCATTTGAGTTTTCCAAAGGTTAATAATAATGGGCTATATGCAAACAATGCAGCCTCCTTCATTAAATATAGCCTAATGGTTGTACTGCAGAAGAAATTGCTCTTAAGTAACTAACAGAAAGAAAAAAAGACAAGGATACATTTCATAGAGAAATTCAGTTCTTCAAAGTTTTATAAGAAATGATAGTGCACCTCACAAAAAAATTTACACTTGGGAAACACCTAAAAACTTTTTTGTTAACTTCTAATCCTAATGATGAGGTGTTGCATTGAGCAAATTACTATAGTAAGTCAGTCACTAGTGGTATTAATTGCATTACAGGATGCAAATTCAAATTTCAGAGGCAAATATAGTAGTGGTTAATACACTAAATATCGTTTGAAGTTTCCCAAAATTTTTGGAAAAATCTTACTCTCTTTGAATGGTTACAAGCTACATGTATTTACAAAGCATTTTCTTTAACATTACCAGTTCTAGAAATAAGTCCCAAACATAAAACTATTAACAGTGTTAAGATGAGATAATGGCCAATATCCCTTTTGAACCTCTCTAGAGTACAAATCATACCATTGAAAATTTGTAAACTGTATGATGCTTAATGAGCTGTTGCTTTAGTATTTTTTTTTTTTAGACGTATTGGTTTCATAGCTAAACAGTTGCATTTTATAAATTTTAGTAGCACGTTGATAGGCAATAACTCTTTTAAAAACTTTCTGATAAGCTAAATTTTGAAAATGATGGGGTTTTTTTTTATAGGCTTGTATTTATTATTCCCATAAAGTATTTTATTTAGAACTTTGAAAAGTAACTCCGAAATATGAACTTTTTAAAGAAAAACTTAAAGAGCCATAACTCTTTCAAATATTAACTTAAAATTAGACATTTTTGGTAGGACCACTATGTACATACACGTAATTTTTAAGTATTTTTGTTCTTCGAGCCGTATTGAATTCCTTATGGGTTCTCAGTTCTGTTTTTGTAACAAGATTTTGATGAACCATAACTCCGTCCAGCATCAATTTGTTTATATACATGTATTAAAACCCTACCTTATTTCTTGCAATTGCTTTCTTCTTTCTTCTTTCAGAGTAATTTTTTTTATTTTCAAAGAGATAATTCAGAAAAAACACACTTGTATTAAAAAAAATATGACTATAATTAATAATAAGTGCAATAACTTAATCATTTCATTTCCGATATTGTTCATTGTTTGCATTCAATTTATTCAAACCTTAAGAAAGTTTTTCTGTTATTTGAACTCTTAATAGTTTAGGAGTTTTTATATTAGAAAACGATTTGTATCTCACTTTGTTTGGCATTTGTACTATCCTCGGATTCAAAAGGTAAAATTTAAGTTCCAATCAAGCAATCAAGCAAAATTGTTTTTTAATGTTTGTGACATGAGTTCCTTAAGAAATTGAAACTTTCACAAGAATCGAAAATGACACAGTTTTTAGCCATTTTTAAATACTATGGTATATAAACTCTCGATTGAAACCTAATCCTAAATTCATATTGGCCTCTGACACATAACAGATGGGCAAGATGAGGAAAGTTACATGTACTGATCTAGACCAGCACAGTCAATGCCTGTGTCCCTTAGCGGGTGAAATGCAGCAAATTTTAAAAACATTTGAGCCTTGGCTGGGAATGAGGTTAATAGGTTCTTGATTGCCTCTCCTCATAAATTGGATTATACTACATTAGCTAGGATTTTGCATGTTGCTTAATGAAATTTTAAAAATGCAAATAAAATCTTTCCATCCAAATCATTTTTTCAATACTGTGCAAAAATGAAAAAGTACATGATACCAATAAGAAAAAAAAATTTTTGCTGTAAGTGAAATCATTTTATTCTTTCTTATACAAAATTAAATACATGTAATAATGTGCAACAACTGCCTTCAACAATCTTGCTATTAGTTTTGCAGTTATGTAATATAAATATACAAGCTAGGAAAAGATAAAAATGTAAAAATACAAAAGCAGCTCTTCAAAAAAATTCTTGGAAAGAATTTATCTTAAAAGTCCTTCACTTATTAGTAAAATTAATATTGATTTATTGTCGATCAATCATGCTTCGCAGCCAGTTTACATGAGTCGCAAGTCACAATTTTAATAGTCTTGTGTCCGGGTGAATAGTAATAAGCTGGAAATCCTTTTTTGTTTTGAGACAACACCATTTAAAGGTTTATTTTTCTTCATTTTCTCTACATTTTAATTTAAATGAACAAAAGTTTTAATATCTTTCCATAGAACGTTGATAACTTAATAAAATTTGTTATGTTTGAAAGCTTAGAAGTAAAAAAGTCTATCCATTCCAAAACAGCAACCCCTTTTAATGTTAACTTTTGCCACATCTAACTCATTCACCCTGGGCGTTAGACAATACTGATACATGCAGTTAAATAGAGCTACTGTTACAAAACTTTGAAAATCGCTACACATCACGATTCTTTGAATACTGCCCATTTCCATGATTTGAAAGAGTAAGTAAAAGACCAGAAATTAAATCGCATCTTTTTTTTAATACATAATTCTCATATCTAGCTTATTCTGATTGGATGCAACACTGACATCTAACAAATACTTTTCTGAATTTTGTCAAATTATCAATTAATCATTCAGATAAAGAGGTTCATACAAATATGTCATAAAATTTTGTGCACAAGGCAGGGACATAAAAATTGCAAACAATATTTATTTACAAATATATATATACAAAACATAAAGGTGGCCCTTTTATTTGTAATAAGCATAAATACAACACTAAAAATTTAAAGTCTTTAAGGGAGATGACACAGGAGTCCAGTCCTCAGATTCATTATACAGGCTTAGTCTACGCTGGGTCTTTTTGAGCTTCTGCTGGCCAAACTGGAAGATGCACAGGGAGAAGAAAAAGAAAAACAGACAGATTTGAAAGGACAAAGCTTTTTTAAGTTAAGCTTACAAGTATCTTCAGAAACTGCATCAAATGTTGCATATTTACTTTGTCTAGTTGTGGACAATTTTCATCTTTGTGAATGTAATAATCCCACCGCAGGTGTTTGGCTATATTATTAGGAAAAGGCATTGTCTACACTCTAAGCAGATCACCACCATAACCTTCAACAAAAATATCTTAAGAGTTTATGTTTAAGAACAATTCTCAATAAAAAATTTGCTTGGTTCCATCAGCACAACTCGTACAAGGCATCTTCAGTAGTGAACAGGTCGCAACCTCTGAGGCTCAGAAAATTGGTGAGTTGTGAGTGGTGATTGACAGCAATGACCTGTCAATAAATCAAAAGATGAAAATCTACAGGCTTCAATTTTATCTGTCCTGCTATACTCAGCTGAATCTTAGACTGTCCAGAGATCTGATTAAATTGGGTCTCCCAAATGGCAGCGTGGCACAGTGGTTAGCGCATTGGACTCAAGATCTGGAGGTCATGAGTTCGGATCCTGACCGTGCAATGTTGCAGTTGCCTTGAGAAAGCAATTTACTCTAACGTTTCCCGGTATAGCCACCTGTAAAACAGGTACCCAGCTACAGGCAACTCTTGAATTTGTGATATGCACCTGCAACACCCTACGTATGGGTACTTAAAAGTGGTCTTCAAATGAATGTACTTGTCTGCTGCTCTGAGGCAACAGCCCTTAGATTCCGTCTTGATTTTCTTAAAGACTCAGATTGTCAGAATCTTCTTATAACAATGAGGCAAAAATGAAAACATTAAGATTTGCGAAGCTGTCAAACAATCCCACATACCGGGCTTTGAGATCTGTCGGATAAGAAAGAGCTCATGTCATTTTCCTGATCTGATTCTGGACTAAGGCCCCGATGGCTAGCAAACTTCTTCCTTAAGGCCATTGCTATGATGGAAGCTGGGTCAGTTGGTGTGCGATCTAGCCTGCGTCTGCTGCACATAGGTGTGCCTCCAGGTGATCTAAATATGAAAAAAAAAAAAACATAAATGCAAAGAAGTGATTTTCCAGCTGGATTTTTCATAAAAAAATGTCTGACATTACGAAATTTGAAGATCAGCAAGTGAACTAGTATTTGGCACCAATAAATACTAATTGATGTTTCATAGTTTAATTCACTGGTTGTACTAGCTTTACTATGTCTTTTATATCAAGCACTCAGAACATTTCCATCACAATAATTATGCCCTGACCTGTTTTGAGTTATTATCCTTAACTATTATAGATTATTACTGGAAAACCCTATCAAACCTTCTGCCTAAACATTTTCAGCTCTTTGCATTTCTGAATTCGCTGTTCCTTTCTCAGCAAAATCCTTTTTGTTTCATCAAAATCTCTAAAACCTGATACCGCTGAATGGCTTTCAGTAGGTTGCAAGGTAGAAAAACAAGAAACGTGGAAAAAGGACTTAAAAGTTTAGTCAACTATATAAATCTGGAGAACAGTTGTTTTACAAAATCGAAAAATTAAATGAAGGAAAACCATTGAACAATCAAAATTTTCATCAAACATGGGCTTAAATGATCCATAATGGCTTAAGTTTAAAAGGGTAGAAAAACTTGAAAGCATCCTGAAACACCCAAAATACCTTTAAAAGTTTATATCTTAGTTTGCTCCTTGGCAATTTTTACCCAATTTTGCGGGACCATCACAAAAAATATACTAATGCATTTATTAATTAGCAGTTTAAGTTCTAAGTAAAATTGGGTTACGCGATTGCAGGCTCATAGGCAGTGACCATAATATTTTGATTATATTGATGTAAGAAAATTTACAAATTTTTTATTTATTTGAAGCACGTTCAAAAAAGCTGATTAAAAATCAATACTGAAGTTCAGTTACTCTGGTTACTTGCAAATGGAAAATTTATCTTACCGCTCCACAGCCCTTAATTTGACACTTCCAAGTCCTTTCAAAACATCAGCCATGTCTGGGACATCCTTTGTCCCTTGCTGGTAGGTTTTAGCTGTTTGTCTCTGTGAGATGACAAGTTCACATTTGAAAGATGGTTATTTTTGGAAAAAATGCTTTAATGTCTATGAACTTGCATGTCTAAGAAAAGAACAAAATAATGAAAATTAAAATCTATGAAATGCAATATAAAAGGTTCTTATTTTTTTTCATTTTTATGCCACAATTTGTCTACATCAGATTTTTTATTATCTATTCTATTAATAACAAAAAAAAAGATTTTATAATCTGAGTGCAAAACTGAAAAATCTGTTAAATATAAAACTGTGTGTTAAAAAAATCGCAACACACATAGATCTCAATTTGGTTGAGAACTTTCTCTACATCACTTTCTATTACACCTCATAAAAATTTAAATAATTGAGATTGTGTCAGATGTGCAGACTGTGCCCAGCTAAAAGGTTGTGATCTAGGAGCAGGGCTCCAGTAATTTACTTTCTCTGGGATTATGGATAGGCCAACACAGAGATGAGCAGACAAAAGTCAGAGAAAGTGAGGTAGCCAGAGCGTTAAAGAAAAGCACGTAATAGAGAGGTTGATATCAAGAGACTCAGGAGGAAAAGGAAAAACATATGTAGATGCCTACACAGAGAGACGGAAAGAAGACAGACGGAAAAAAAATTAGCCTGAGAGCAGCAAGAACATCAAAGAAAAAAAAATTTGAGAGAGAGAGAGTGTACTGTGTGTGAGAGAGAGAGAGAGAGAACCTGCCTGAGATGAATAGAGAAAAAGAGGGTTGCAACAGTGATATATTTAGAGACAGAAAAGACAAGCAGTGTCTAGAGGCTGGAAAGTTTTAGTTTCCTGAGATATTTTTCCAGGAAAAATGGTTGGCCAGGAGGGTTTCCAGACAAGTAGGCTACTGAACACTGTGTAATCCTACTTTTTGTCTGGGTGGGTGAAAGGCTTGAGAGTATGGATGGCCTACAATAGAGCGTTGACAAAGTTTATCTAATATAAAAGTCACCAAACAAACAAGATATAAATGACAGCGTCGTTAAATGCCATGTGTTCATGATTGCATGAGCATGGCCACTTCATCGTGGTTCCGCAGATTTCAACGTAAGAATACCAGCCCTGATATTCAGATTTTGACAAAATAATTACCTGTAATACAAAAATCTGTGTTGGTGGCATTTTTTGGGCAACAATAAATATTTGTTTCTCATAATTAACTTGGATATCGGGACTTGATTGGCTGAAATAAGTATAAATACCAGTAGAGAAATGAAAATGTAATCCAACAAGTCCAGGGTTTTATCCCCAGTTCAGGCAAAATTGTATCTGTTTCCCTGTGCCCACTCATAACTTGATGCGTAGCTAGGTCTCTTCAGACTTGGCAAAAGTAAAGGCAGCAAAGAATGGCAAACTACCTCATTATGCTGTGTGCCTGAAAAATAACAACCCTGCTCCTTGTTCCCTTATGCTGGTCTCAAGTATGGAAAACTTTACTTTATATAATGAAAGAGTAGAAGGCTCTGGGACTATGGGAAAGACTGTGAAACTTTCTAATTACTATCTTTTTATTCGAAAAAAAAATGGCAATTCTGAGACTCCTTAATCTAAACCTATTAATTTACCAAAACATTTTGCACATACCTTTCTGATCACTTCAGCGACAGATTCTCTTTCATTAATCCCTGGAAACAGCGGGAGAGGAGGAGGTGGAGGAGGAGCAGGGATGATAACCTCAGAGTTGCACACTGCCGACAATGATGTAGAGTGGGATGGTTTTTTCCCCACAGGAACTCCCTCACTACTCTCGCAGCCAGAGTCATTCAATGTAGAACAGAGTGTTGGAGAGCCAGGCAGAGGGAGGGCAGCAGCAGGGGAAGCACTCAAAGTTTGGGACTCTTCCAGTTCCACACCTGAGCATGTTAAATGTTCATATTAATTTAAAACTACAAATAATTTGTTTTTCTTTAATTGTAAAGAGGGTTGGGTAAAAGGCAACTGCTCCAATAACAAAAAAAAATGTTCTAATTGTAAAACTATTGAGAGGTGAGGGAAAAATCTTTTGTTAAAAAAATAACAATTATACATGCCCGACAGTAGACATCAGCTTCAAGGTGACCATCTGTAATTTGCAATTAAGAGCATGTTTAAGCCAAATGTTGCAATTTCCTGAATTTTTTTAAATCCTAAAGGCAAAAATCTATCTTAAACACATTCAAAATTTTTAAACTATCTTTTCCGCCCAGATCTTTTGCGCTAAGATTTGCTTAGAAAGAATAACTAGACGAGTTATATGCCTTGGTGTTTTGCAGGAATGCCAAAGAATTTTTGAAAAAAAAACAACTGCAAAATAAGTAGAGCATGGCATCTCAGTAAAATGAACAAAGTAGACCCTAGTGGAATAAATTATAAATGATGAAAACAGGAAAACCTCAGAAACAGATAGCATGTGCAAGCCTGTTTTTAACTCGAAATTCGTTCATTAAAGCAAATCATAATGTCTAAAATGTCCCTCTCATACTGGGTAAATGTTATTTAAAAAAAATGATTTACAAATGAGTGATATTATTTTAAGATTATGTGAATACAAAAAAGAATAATAATTTATATAAAGAATTTTTAATTTAAATAATATTGCTGTAACTCCCCTTAAAAAATGTAACCATGTTGCAACCTCATGATCGACTGACAGCTTTTAGTTTTAAAGTCAATAAATTCTTTACTTTTAAAACGACTTGGTGATGCAAATGGTGCTAAAGCACAGAAAGTTTAAATGATCATTCAGCTGTTGCACTGCATGTATTTATAAGGATAGACATCGAGCCCAACTTGTCTTTTGAAAAAGTGCTTTTCTCTAGACACAAAGTGACCTATATAGGCAATGGAACCCTCATACTACTTCAGAAGCCAGGCAAGCCCACAGGCCCTCCAGCAAACTTAAGACCCATTGTTCTGCTTCCAGTTGCTGGAAAGATCCTTAGCCTAATTCCTTTAAATACAATCAAAGAAAAAGTCGACTCTTATCTCTCACCATCCCAAGCCGGTTTCAGACAAAACAGAAGTACTGCAGACATTGTCTGGTCGCATAAATGGCTAATCAGTAAAGTCCAAAAAATAAAAGAAGAGTTCACAATACTGGGCATCGACATGACATCAGCATTCAACACCATCAACAGATCAAAACTAATTGACATTTGTGGAACCTTCCTGGAAGAAGATGAAATCAGAATAATAAGAACTCTACTTTCCAACACCTCCCTTGAACTCCTTTGCGGACAAACCTCAAAAACAATACCAACGTTAGTAGGCTCACCCCAAGGGGATGGTCTCAGCCCCACACTCTTCATCATCTAGCTTGAGACAGCCCTTAAAGAAGTAAGAGCATCAATAGAAATTAACAGTAAAAAAAGTCCCTCAGAATTGTCACATGCTGACGATGTTGACTTTATTTTCAGCCAGCTTACAGAAGCAGAAAACAATCACAACATAATTGCAGACACTTTAGCAAAGTGGAATTTGATAGTCAATAAAACCAAAACAGAATTCACCAAAATCTCAAGAACATCTGAAGATTGGAAAGACACCAAAAAGTTAGGAAGCCTTCTAGACACAACATCCGATATTGAAAGAAGAAAAAACCTAGCTGATAGCATTCAGAATAATGTACACCATCTGGATCAGAAGAAACAAGATAAGTGAAGAGAGACTCCTCAGACTACACAAAGCCCGAATCCTCCCCATCCTCCTCTACAACTCCGGAACTTGGACAACCACCAAAACAATATTTGAAAAACTAAACGCTTTCCACCGTAAAC
>BMAT01008335.1:6787-17481 GCA_019649035.1 Elysia marginata | reverse complement strand
CCTGACCGTTTTCTAATCTCATATATTCAAAGTACAACACGAATTTTTCCATTTCTCTTATGTCCATCCTTTTCGTCATAAATCGGCTCCTATATGACCCAGAAAACAATTTCTGCATGAACCTTTTTGTTACTCCTCGGATTTCTTTGAAATTTTGCAGGCTGCGTTTTCATTTTGCATGCCAAGGCAGAATTGTTTCTCATAAGAAAGGAAAGATAAAAAATGTTTATGTTTAGATGCTCCGCAATACAATAATATTTTTCCTTCATTCGGCGGAGCCACAAAAATAGGACTATACCGTGAGATGAGCGAAAATACGTCATGCAACACATCTTACCTACGAAACAAAATTATTTAAGTGCTTTGAGCTATGGCTGTGCTAAAACTTCTTTAAAAAATAACTATCACTGATTTGCATGAAAATTTAGAAATAACTTAGGTCTTCTTTTCCGTCAAATGTTACATTCGCAGGGGACGCGTGTTAAAGATTAGTAAGAATCGAAGCAAAAGAAATCAATTCGAACCGAGAGGTCTGGAATTCGAGTCCTGCTTTCGGCAGGTCATCTTTTAGTCCTTGGGAAAGGCTTTTTTTCAGTCATTTTCTTCGTCTCACTCATGCAGAATCTTCAAACTATAAGCCGATTGCACTTCCCCATTTCGGCGTAGCGGATCACAATGTAAGTTCGGGGACCACGATTCCGGGATCATATTTCATATGATGGAAGATAGCTAGGTTCATGTATTATCATGTATACTACAGTTGTGGTATCATAGTCTAGAGGTAGACGCTCAGTTTTCGGACCGAGAGGCATGGGGTTCGACGTTTAGTCCTTGAATAAGGCTATTTTCACACATTTTCTTCGTCTCACTCATTCGTTAAAGGAGTAGGCCTACCCGAATTTAGACAGTAGATGATCTTGTCAGAGTGCAAGAGAGATGATTGTGCTTTATTAGCTGCTCTTCTATTAGTTCAGAATGTACATTAGTTGGTAACGCCTTGTCGGGGAACATGAGTAAAGCGCTTAGAAAATATCGGTGGATCAGGTGCTGTATAAGAAAGCTCTTTATTTTTACTGCTGAGCGAATGTTTTAGTTGTTATTTCTGTTAACAGAATACAATAAAAGACTACTGCTACCACGATTTTTGTCTCCTTGCATCAGTTCGAAAAACTCTAACTGACAAATATTGTACACAACTCAACCCCATGGACAAAAAAAAAAAAAAAAAGAAAGGAGAGAGGTGGGGTGGGGGGATAAAGTGAGAGTTTGTCCTAAGGTCAACCATTAATAAACATGTACATTCGGTCACATAGACAGTCTTTGCACCACATATTCCATCATCTCGGATAAAGCTTCCATTTCTATGTTCTAATAATTGCTTTCCCATAGAGCCCTGTGGAGGGTTGATTCATGATGAACTAACCTATAATAGTAAGCTAATAAAGAGCAATGTAGGACGACCTAATGTTCAATAATGAAGACTTGTTTTAAGAAGCGGCGCAGTGATTATCTATTAAAGCTACAACTAGAACACATTATTTTTAGATAAAATTTGAAAACCGGTTGGTATTCGATTCTTCAACATGAGGAATGCAGTCTTCGTTAAACGGTCAATCAAACTTCTTAAGACGCAGTCGTATTGAAGCATGATGCAGACCTGTCACCCCTCAAAATCGAAAATCAGTAGGCCTTTGAATGAGCTTAAAATCAGTAACGTTAATCGGAATTTAAAAAGCTGTATGACCATACATGCAGGCCTACCGGCACTCACAAACTCTGGCATTTTGTAAGTTAAAGTATAAGAATTTAAATTTTTATGTGACCACCGCAAATTAAATTGCAAAGGAAAAAAAAAGAAACAAAAATAATATAACACTTAAACAAAAAGCTACTGCAGGCCTACTCCATGTAATAATACAGTACGCGTGCCGTAAAGTATTTTGGTACATGCAGCCTACAAACAACATGATTATCACTATATCAGATTATTGAACGAAATTGACAAGAATTAGGAAACTAACTCTTTGAAGTTTGGCTCATTAGGCGGTAGTTGCCAAGCAATAAAAAAAATCAGTATTTTGTAACTAAAGTCAGAAAATTCGTTTTTTCTAAATTCTTGGCCGAAAAATCAGTATAATGGTTAATACTGATTTAATCTGTATCAATGGTAGATGATGAGATCTGCACACTGAGTAGGCCTATAATAATTTTCGGCAGGCCTAGTACGACCTGCAGAACAAAAGTCCCGCAAGTTTCTCTGGGATGCTTATTGCCCGGATAGGTATCCCTTTCAGTTTTACGAGAAATAAACATATATAATATACCTTAAAATATCGTATACCAATGGGCTTACTACGTCTAATCTCCATTCAATTTTATAATGACAAGAAATGCAACAGCCATTGAATTATTGTTCCCCGACCCAATGTTCTCCGGTGACCTTTTGGTTACCTCACCGGGATTGAACGCGCCCAACAGATGACACACAAAGGACAAAAAAAACCCTCATTACGGTCATTTCGTTTGGCAGCTATCCAACAACAATGCGGATTAAGTAATGTTACTGGTTGGGGTACAAAGGAGGGCCCTCTTAATAAGACGAGATGAAAGAAAGTG
This sequence comes from Elysia marginata, assembly GCA_019649035.1. Lineage (NCBI taxonomy): Eukaryota > Metazoa > Mollusca > Gastropoda > Plakobranchidae > Elysia > Elysia marginata. The sequence goes on along the minus strand of BMAT01008335.1, from coordinate 14,865 downwards.
GGTCCACTTGTAAGATAAGGTAATAAAGAGGGCGTCTTTATAAGTTAGAATTATGAAAGGAGAGAGAAGAATAAGCGCGCACAAGTGACCATACACACACACACACTATAATCATGACACGCCCACAGGCATCAACAAGAACTCTTTGACAGGCGAACACAAACACCGCACCTTTGTGTTCAACACCAGCTGCGCGGAACATAACACAGGCACGCCAGCCACTTCAAAGTGACAGCTGCGTGTAGAGACGGGAGTAAGATTAGACGGGCCCCCGTGTTCAGCGTCTATGTCCGCCCCGTTAAAAATCTGCGCCTCACTCGCTCTTTCCCCCCCCCTCTCTCTCTCTTACCAGTGGAAATTTACCGGGCAACCCGGACTGCTTTCGTTCCAACGACCTTGGTCAAAATCGGATGACCGACCTTGTACTAACCTGATGTATGTTGCTATACACCAACTCATAATAAAATAAGGGGCTATCGAAACCCATACAAAATGTTGGCTGTCTGCCAAGAGCCAAGCGTAAAGTGGGAAAATTGCTGATGTTGAGCGGTGTTGAAGTGACTAGCGGGATGGGTATTTTTGAGGAAAAAGCAAGGAGTGGTAAATAACCTTATTTGTTCATCGATAGAAAGATGGGAATAGATGTCGTTTTTGAAAACCTTCGATGAACATTGAACAACTCTTAGCACGCGAGAATTATCTTAATAAGGAAAAAAAGAACAGCAAATTAAAAACATTGATAGAAGCAGTCCAAGGTCGAGAGGGAACTAAGTTAAAATTACTACATTTACATAATTGAAACGTCCATCCGATATCCTGGCTATCACTTAGAGAGTGATTTAAAGAGGGAATGAGAACAAAGCATAAAATTATTGTTCTTGCCTACAAGCAATTGACTTTTCATAGAGGGAGTTTGCAAACTGGAACGATAATTTGCGCTATAATCTCATTCTTAATTGTTTCTCTTTTTTCTGTACCGAACTCTCTTTCTGTTGGTTTCTCTCTCTCTCTCTCTCTCTCTCTCGGTCTCCTAACGCCCTTTCCCGCACTCTATGGGTCCGATCTATAGGCCTTAGGAGTTTCAGATCCCCTCAGCTTTCTGGAAACAACACTAGTGTTACCGGTAGGCCTTTACGTTTTGTATGCTGCGGAATAAAAAAAAAACACCCAAATATTCTTTAACGACAAACGGTCTACTAATCCTAACAGAAGGAGGGACCTAAGCCTCTTATAGAGGATTAATATAATGTTTGAGTTTCTAATCTAAACATCCGCTGAGTCTATATGGCATGGGTGTTAGAGCGCTTGTCCTGGGAAAGCAACTGTTGTAATGTAAGGAACTTCCGCTGTGGGTTGAATCACGCTGACGCTGTACCTAGGGTCTGGCGGTTTCGGTGTCTCGACTCCTCTATTCATCCCTTGCCCTACTTCGTGGTCTTGCGTGAAGCTCATTTTAGTTTAAATTATGAGAGAAATGGAGAGGTAGGGAGAGAGTGAAAGAGGGAGAGAGATATATAATAGAGAGAGAGAGAGAGAGAGAGAGAGAGAGAGCAGATGCTGATGTTTTTAAAACAATTTTAAACTGAAGTAACTTCAGATCTATTTAAAGAGTTATACCTGAAAAAGCTAAACGTGAGAGTAAGGTGAGTATTTTCTCTTTTTTTCTACTACTAGAATCTGTGTCGTTCAAGACGTATTTTGTGATATTTTGTCGGCCTTTTTTTTTGCTTTGTTCAGTTTGCCATGCCCGCGGCAGAAGCATAAGTGATGGATTTGGTAGTAGCAGTAGAAGTAGTAGTAGTAGTAGTAGTAGTAGTAGTAGTCGTAGTAGGCCTAGTAGTAGTAGCAGCAGTAGTAGTAGAAGTAGTAGTTGTAGTAGTAGTAGTAGTAGTAGTAGTAGTAGTAGTAGTAGTAGTAGTAGTAGTAGTAGTAGTAGCAGCAGCAGCAGCAGCAGCAGCATATTTGCTTATGCTTGAATTCTTTTGGAAAATGTTGGTTACTAAAAAAAAGAATAACCTGAGTTTCGTCGTTATTAAATTTCAATTTAACTGCAGTCCTCCATTGTTTAAATGCATTATTAGATATGAACACATTTCTAAACTTGAATAAGTAACCATTGTTGTCTTCGTTTTAGATCGTTTACCAAACCTCATAGGTCTACAAAATGTCAGAAATACGTTTTCAAAGACATAGATCTAGTTAAAGCATAATCATAATGTGTAAACTACGACCTAATCTAGTATAAATTATTCGATATTAGAGAAAGTTGGCTGCCTTCAAGCAGTGAAGAAATTTGCATTTCGCAAGATCAGAGCTACAAGCACCAACAGCAAGGTCCCTGCTCACAACAACAACAATTACAATAGTAATGATAATACCGTTGTAATAATAATAATAATAATAATAATAATAATAAAAAGAAGAAGAAGAAGAAGAAGAAGAAGAATGAAAAGAATGACAATAATAATAATAATAATAATAATAATAATAATAATAATAATAATAATAATAATAATAATAATTATAATAATGATAACTATACCATATTTTTGGGGTACAATAACACTGTACTTGTAATTTTTATTTTCATGGCAACTTATGTAGGTAGCAATTATACACTGTAATTATATTGAATCTTTGAGGTTAAAATCAGCCCACAACATAACTGTGAGAACACACCCCATCCACATGGACTTTAAACTTACATCCGCCATGATCCGGCAGAACATTTTTAACTGCGTTATCAGAACCATACAAGTTAAGGATGAGGATTTAATGCTTTGATAACCTAGAAATGGTTAAGACTTCTAGCGGCCATCCCCCAAGCCTGGCTTTTCCGTTTTGTTTTCAAGTCCACCACAGTCTCTCTCCTTTTGTAAGGAACGTACAAATTTCTGTACCACGGTAATAGCACGTAAAAGAGAAATCAGACGTTACGCGTTATCGGTCCGCTCAGGAGGACGAAGCCCGTCAGGGAAGGAAATCTAGGAATGGCTGATGGGCTAACGGGGCCCGTTAGCTAATCGTCTGCTGTAAAACTAAAAGTAAACCCACTCTACCTATGGGTGTGTAATACAATAATTACGTCATCGATCCGTAATCTACGTCTGCGCGCAAGGTCTCTGCATCTGTAAACCTCATCGGAGGATAGGACAGTTCAAATGCATTCATATTCTCTCTCTTGCTGCTTTATAAGACCCGGATACAAGATGCAGCTGCAAGATACAACACCCTAATGATAGATTTTATGCGCAACGGGCACTCTAAGGAGGACGAAGCCCATAGCGGAGGAAATCCAAGATGGCTGGTGGGCTAACTGGGCCTGTCTGCCAATCGTTTGCTGGGTTTTGTTACTTGTTACGTCATACGTTATCACCATCGGCGCGCAAAGTCTGGATTATGACGCAACCGCGTCTTATATCAATAGTTTTACCAAGGCTTTTGTCTATGGCAATGCTACTTTGTCAACAAGAAATGGGTGATAAAATTATAGGATGTAATAAGGCAATAACTTTTGACACTCAGCAGTAAATTTGATAGGCCTACCATTATCAAGATGAGTCTTTATTCGGCTGGGGAATTCCACTGCAATAATATTCATCATTGAGCGTTCAGGGTTACAGCCAATCCCATTACAGTATAGGCCTAGCCTTCCGCGTCACTTTTTCGGGAAAATCCGAATAACGAAAGAAGGAAAAAATAAAGGGTAGTGATATATAAATAGCTGAAAGTGACAAGGTCTAGCTTTCTACTTTACATTTTGGGGAAAATTCGAATTAAAAAAAAAGACAAAGAAAGAAAAGATGTGTTACATCAATAACTGAACATTACAAGGTCAGGTTAAAACAGGATACACATTAGAAACAAACAGGATATACATTAGAAAAAGTGTATTTATTGGAAGACTAGTTTCTGTTAAACGTGTTATTATTATAGTGACTGAAAATAGTAATGTCCTGATTAAGTGATTTTAATTATCTGGGAAATTCAGACCCCTGACTTGCGTGAGTAAAAATAGACCTGAAGGGAAAAAAAAGTTCAACATATTCGAACCCCAAACTCCTGATCCTATACCGAATGTCCGATCAGTATTGATGTTGGTTAATAGAGACCTTGCGCGCCCACGACGATAAAGTATGACGTAATAACACCCATAGGTAGCGTGGGTTTTACAGCAAACGATTGGCTGACGGGCCCCGTTAGCCCATCAGCCATCTTGGTTTTCCTCCGCTATGAGCTTCGTCCCCCTGGGCGGGCAAGTAGCGCATACAATTTAATTTAACTTTGCGTGTCACCTTAGTCAGTGTTTGTGGAGGCTGGAAGCCATATTTGATACTACATGCGTAGGTTTCTCTCTGTGTTATGTAACACTTTTAGACATGCTCCTTTTTCTAGCCAAAGGTTATCGCCCCAAGGCAAGAAATCTCTCAGAGATGTATACACGCATTGCGCCCTAAAGCAAAGAAATCTCTTAGAAATATTTACACGTATCGCATTCGTCCCCGTAAAGCGTTTGGCAGCCAGTGCCTGTTTTACTTAGAAACTTTATAAGGAATGGAAGAGTGGGATCTTTATCTCTCAACACTATGCGCAACCCTAGACATGATTTGTAGTTTGATACATATATTCTGGCAGTAGCTTGTAGTAGCTTGGGCAGAGAACACTGGAATTGCTTCATCATCGAGGAGAAACTATTTCAATGAACCCTTGCTCCTGTAAAATTACTGGCAGCGACCACCACAGGCGAGGGGGGTGGGTGCATTGCTTATATAACCGATACCGGTAAGGCGTACGACTACCATTGTCGCCGTATAAGCATCCCCAGGAAGCTTAGGAGACGTTAAACCCTCTAAAGGTCGTACCACTAGCAGTACCTAGTGACGAGGCCGATATAGCCTAGATATAACAGGATATATACCAATACGAGATGTCGCAATTTACGGATTTGTAGAATGCGAAGCGCAGGTGACATTGTTTGCGATATCTAAAGGGATACATACGTGTATACATATATATGGAAAAGACGTGTGGTGCGACTATCCAGTTTCAATGTTTAGATTTAGTTGCAGGATGGAAAAGGGCAACTTTGATGAGGAAAAAAAAAGAAGTTCCTTTTAGCTATTTGCTTTCAAGTTCTAAGTGTACCGTTATGAGGCTGAACAGTTTGGATGGGAATTTTTCACAAATAGCCAGCGTCAGAGATAGCCTGCCTAGAACTGTAGATAGATCGAAATGATAAACGCTTGTCGGGGTGTGATCTAATCTGAGAAAAAAAAATGCGAATTTGTTTTGCTAAAGGGGAATGAGATTAGAGCGCAAATGATCATTCCTGTTGGCAAACTTTCTCTTTGAAGTCAATTCCTTGCCGGCAAGAACGATAATTTTGTGCTGTATTCTCATTTCCAAGTTGCGTCTAAATCAAATAAGTTTCCAGTCGAGCCCACATAATTTGAACTTGGATAATTCGAATATGTGCTTAGTTCGAAGTACGACGGTACATGGTAATTCAGATGATCAATGTTCTTTATCTTTTGTAAAGATTTACTAATAATTCGATTTTTTCCCCACCGGGTTCGAAATATAATTTTAATAATACACTATATTAATCCCTCTCGGGAAATTTGGCTTCGTTACTCAGCGTAACTGTGTCGCCACAGAGCAGCGCCGATAATGCCCCACCAGACCAGTAGGCCTACACTTGAAGGCCACTTTTAACCCATATGTAGGGTGTTGCAGGTGCACATTATAAATTCAAGAAATGTCTGTAGCTGGGTACCCATTTTACAGGTGGGTGGATTGGGGAAAGTTATGATAAGTTGCTTTCCCAAGGCAGTTACAACATGGTATGGTCGGGAATCAAACCCGCGACCTCCAGATCTCGAATCCGGCGCGCTAACCACTGCACTCTGCCACGCTGTCCCTCAACAGTCGAACTGGACTGTGATTACTGCCAGTTAACATAAGGCTCAAACTATCAGGCAGCAACAAGGTTCAACTGTATGCAAACGGAAACCGAAATGATAGCCCATGAAGAATTGATGGATGTATTAATTTTGTTTCCTCAAAATGGCCATGGAGACTTTCGGGATACACTTTTGGTGATTTTGGCCTATTGTGTACCACTAGGAACAGGTTGTGTACTGAGCAGGGGAATTTGGAGGTTTTACAGCAGACGATAGGCTGACGGGGGTCGTTAGCCCATCTGCTTCTTGGATTTCCTCCGCTATGGACTTCATCCTCCTGGGCGATTTTATGCGCTACGGGCCCGCTACAAACAGACAGAGACAGAGGCACAGAGATGGGTTTAGACTGGCAGAGACAGGCAGACTGGAGTTTCACAGCAGACGATAGACTGACGAGCGCCGTTAGCCCATCTGCTTCTTGGATTTCCTCTGCTATGGACTTTATCCTCCTGAGCGATTTTATGCGCTACGGGCCCGCTTCAAACAGACAGAGACAGAGGCACAGAGATGGGTTTAGACCTAGGCCACCGTAATCAAAAGGTCTGTCAGTCAAATTGTAAACAAACTTGTGCATGAGAGTTCTAATGATCTATCTCTTTTAAGTTCTGAGTATAGTTAGGGCACATGAGAACTTAACCAGTGCTTTCCTGTTATGGGCCGGCCCAAAACAAAGTTACATACAAAATATAGGAAAAATGATATCTACTCATGTTGGAACTTGGAGTTTTCGGCCTGTCCTATGGCGGCCTAGGTTTAGACTGACAGAGACAGGCAGACAGAGAGACAGGACAGAACGAGATATGATCTAAGCAAAGAAAGAAAAACACAGACAAGAATACATATAAGATAGATAGGTCGACTCGATAAATAAATAATGTATTAATGTTACAGTTAAGATAGACATACCTAAAGTTGCAGGTTAACTGTAGTTATTGTTCATCTTGGTGGAGGCGACAGGACCACATGTTAACATAACTTATAAGGGAATGTAGTTGGGTGGATGAAATACGCACGGGTACACAGATAGATGTACATGTATGAATGTGGATAGATAAATAAATGATAAATGGAGAAGATAAAGAGAGTTGAAGGGAAGAGAGTAGAAGGAAAAGAAAAAAGAGGAGGAGGAGAGGTTGAGGGAGAAAAGTAGGGTTGTAAGAAAAAGAAGCTGGATGAATGCTCACGAAATAAGGGACTGGCAAAGAGAGAGAGAGAGAGAGAGAGAGAGAGAGAGAGAGAGAGAAAGAGAAGAGAGTGGCAGAGACAGGAAAAGAGAGGGGGGAGTGACAGACGCAAAGACAACAGAGATAAGAATAATGTAAATCAAGAGAGATTGACTAGATGGATAGATGAATAAACAAGTGGTTTGCAGGTGTATGGATAAAATACATTACATAGGCTGATACCGGTAGTTGTACATTTCTATACGTTGATGATGAATAGATAAATAGATCTAAAACAGATAAATATTGAGCCCGGCCATGGGTGTTGGTACTATAAAGGAAACAAAGAGAAAGTAAAAAAAAAGAGATATAGACAGACAGACAGACAGACAGACACACACACAAAGTGAGAGGCAGAGAGGCAGTGGAAGAGATTAACAAACGGGCAGAAGGGTGATAGGACGACAAAGGAATATGAGATGAGTGGGAGATGGGAGATAGGCCTACTTACAGTTACAATGTGGATGGGTGAAAAATAAAGGAAAAGAGGGTTAAAATAGTGAGAGAGATGGAGGAGGAGACCAAGCGGTGGGGAAGTGAGAGAGAAGCCAACGAGATAAGGGAATGAGAGAGAGAAGCCAAGGAGATGAAGGAATGAAAGAGAGAAGCCAAGTAGATAAGGGAATGAGAGAGAGAAGCCAAGGAGATAAGGAAATAAGAGAGGGAAGCCAACGAGATAGAGGAATGAGAGAGAAACCAAGGAGATAAAGGAATGAAAGAGAGAAGCCAAGGAGATAAAGGAATGAAAGAGAGAAGCCAAGGAGATAAAGGAATGAAAGAGAGAAGCCAAGGAGATAAGGGAATGAGAGAGGGAAGCCAAGGAGATAGAGGAATGAGAGAGAAACCAAGGAGATAAGGGAATGAGAGAGAGAGAAGCCAAGGAGATAAAGGA
>BMAT01008333.1:0-12741 GCA_019649035.1 Elysia marginata | reverse complement strand
AGTTTCGTGATTTTCAATCACCATTCATAACCAACATAAGTACAATACTTATCTACCAAATGGAGTCATGTTGCAATGTACAGCTCGCTTTTCGTTGAAGAGTTTCTTTTCCCCAGGTTTCATCTTTAATAGATGCCGTTAGACTTTATGCCTGATTGGCTGGAACGACTGGGGATAACCCATGTTACCTTACCGTAGTTTTAACATTTCCTTGGGTTGTTTCTCTTTGACTTGTAAGCCTGAGCGCCAAAGCTTTGTTGAAAGGATGCAGCAACTCTGGCCTCACAGTTCCGCAGTTCCGAATTCCACAACCTGTTCAGTCGAGCTTATTTTGTATTAAAATGTATTCAAAGATAGTTTTTAAGAATACGTAATGCTGAATCTTAAATCAGATGGACAGAACAAGTCAGATAGCTAAATCTACTTCTTCTTTAACTTATTCTGCACAGCTCTATGCTATTATTTTTTTTTAATTATTTATGATTTATTATGCTAGTTTGCCGAACACCCGTGGTTTCATATGCGACATAAGCCACATTGGTTATGATGTTCATCAGGTCACGGAGCACACACCCTCTCTCCCTCCCTTAAAACTTCCCCGTTCTCTTTCCCCAAATTTAAAAAAAATAGTATTATACTCTCATAACGTTTAAAAGATGGCAGGAAACACCATGTTGTTTATATTAACTAGATTGTGGCACCCCTCCCAAATAAAAAGAACAGTAACACATAAATTATCCCCTGGTACCATTTTTTAAATGATGGCATTAAGCACGATCTTTTTCTACTGTATCTAGACTGTATAATTTGTTCTAACTTGAACCTGCACATGTCTATATGTTTATCCCCTCTTGCACTGTTGACCTATAGTTATAATATTGTCATATTTTACGCTTTACAGCTGTATAATTTTGAGTACAGTTTTTCATTTGAGTGAAATCTACTTTACATGACCTGTCCAAATATATCCTATGACATTCGGAATGTAGCTGATTTTCTCTCAATAATGAGATTAGTCTAAAGAATTTTGAGCACAGAATTCTCTTATATAATAAAAATAGCCTTTAAAATACATTACATGATAAATAAACCACAAAGAACAAAAAAGTGACATAAATCTGACCTTTTGTGCTAAACTACACTATTCAAGTATTGTATGTTTTCATCTGTAAATACAGTATTCAAGTATTGTATGTTTTCATCTGTGTGCAGGGAACTCTGGACTTCTACCAGTTCCACAGTTATTCGTGGCAACACAAGTTCGATGAAGTTTCACCGTTCAAGGTAAGTTACTGATATAGTTGTAATCATTACATTTAGTCCATCAATAATTAACTTACATCAATAAACTTAACTCTGTAGGACACATCACTGCTACTGTGCACAGCCTTGGCCATACCTTGTACTTTAGAATTCGTTTTGAGATAAAAGAGTATCAACATTAAATTTTAGTATACGGTTTGCATACTAAATGACGCATGATCTAAAAAACATCTGATACACGTGAAGTTTGAAACAATTTTAGAAAATCAACACAACAAAAAATTATACCACTAAGGGATATAACTCAGCTCAAACCTGAAAAATAGTGAAGGTAGGACTACTTAACTCTCTTTGATTTATCTTTTCTCACCGTCTCCTTTCCTACCTTCTTTCCTCCCTTCTTTTCTTGTTTTCAGAACCACAATCATGACTACGGTCTGCACAAACCGATCGTGATCGGCGAATTCAACGAGGAAGAAGGCGGAGGCAGGACCATCAATCAGCTGTTTGACCACGCCTACAAAAACGGTTACTCTGGAGCTTGGAGCTGGGACCTCGTCAAGCATGGACAGGACCAGAGAGCCGGAATCTTACGCATCAAAGATTACCATGGCAACGGAAAAATAAATATTGCAGCTATCTAAACCTAAACTGAGCACAACGGCACTTATTTGTTCCTGTTTCTGTTGAGTTCGACGCAAGCTCAAAGGGTGACAATAAAGTTGACGATATGTCATTGACGGTGTTTGTTTGTTCCATGCAAGTTGGTAAAGAACCGACGATGTGGAAAAATATGCGAAAATGATGATAATGAAAATGAAAAACCCATTCCGCTTCGCTAAGACTAGTACTGTAGAGAGAGAGAGAGAGAGAGTGTGTGTGTGTGTGTGTAAGATAGAGAGAGAGAGCGAGAGAGAGACAGACAGACAGACACTGAGACAGTCAGGTTGGTTGTTGGTTTTCTGAATTTTAACGTCTCTTTTCATCTACATGGTTATATCAGAGACGGCGCTTGGGACAATTGAAAGCGTGCTGCCACACTGTGATCTAAGCACTATCCTGACACCGGGCCCGACAGACTTAGCACTAAATTCATAATGCCAGACACTAGGCGGATCAGCTGCTAATACCAATTTTAAAGTCCTTGGTTTGACTCGGCCGGGGATCGAACCCACACCTCCCGATCTCTGAGCGAGTGTCTTACCGCTAGGCCACAGAGCCGGTCAGACAGTCAGAGACACAGAGAAAGAAAGGGTGGTATAGACTGAGATGGGTTAAGACAGGAAGGGAAAGATATAAGGAGAGAGATAAGCTCACGACAAGAAGCGCTGTGTTTCCCACACATACAAACACAATTCACACACACAAAGTGCACTCTTTTTATAGATTCTGCAAAAGTTTGAATGTTATTATTATCATCATTATTCTGTAACTAAGGATGGAGTATGTAAGGATAATTTGTAAATTCATTATGAGGAAGACAGTGAAATACGTATTCATGCCGATGCTGCTTGTGTTATGGGCCAAAAAAAGTTTCATTTGATTTTATTTTACTTTGCGATCATCTTACATTTCCACCCACACAAATATTGTTACGCAGTTCTTATCGGTTTTATCTGTGATCTTTGACGGACGCTTGAGGTATGCATGGTTAGAAAAGATTAGGAAAAAGTTAACGTTTCTTTAGATATTAGGAATCTATTATGATTTTTCTTCTATTCACAAAAATCAAGTTGAACATTTTTATGTCCAATTTTCAAAATATTATGGTTAATAACACTGGGTGAATAAGAAAAATAACTAGGTTGTTAAATTTCACATCAAAGCTAAACATGTCATTTGAGAGACTAGGGTGTAGAATTTCTAATCACAACAGGGCATAATAAAAACAGTTATTTTTTTTTCTTGGAAGAAGCGATGTTTTAAGGCAACAGAAAAAAATCATAAATATTTAATTTAAGAGTTGATTTTAGCTGGGATGTTTGGACAATGTAAGAAAAAGTATCTGTTAAGATCGAAGCCTACGAGTTTTTCGCTGGGGAGAAATCGGACGCTCGTTTCTTCATATGAATATTACCTGGAAACTTAAGGAGCGTAAACTACTAAAAACGCAACGGAAAACTCATAACGTTGCCGAAAAGAAGTAGAAAATAAACCGCCTAGCAGATTTCTCGTTAGACACTTGAGAAGGATAAATTATAAAACCTGGTCTCACTTGTCTTCAAACTGCAGTTTCTATGTCTCAATTTATTCCCCAAACTCTCTCTCTCTTTCTCTGTCTGTCTGTCTCTTTCTCTTTCTCTGTCTGTCTGTCTCTCTCTATCCCACTTTCTCTCTCTCTCTCCCCCCCCCTCTCTCTCTCTCACACGCACTCTTTCTCATTTTCCTACGATACTGTTCCTTCTTTCTTTCTCCTCCTTTCCTAACCATGCCTTTTCTTCGCTTCATACTCGCCTCCGCCTATTCCCCCCTCCTTCAGTGACATTTTCTCGCCCACACTGCCTCAGATAACCGTTGTGTTTATGTGGTTTGGTAACCCTCAGTGTTTCATCTGATTTCTTGTGACCAAGGTTGATTTGCTCTAGTCGTTATGCTTGTGTAAAGCTTCAAGGACGACGCGTTATGCAGTTGTCATTGAGATTTCTGACCTCTTTCCTCCCCCTCTCTCTCATCCACTCATTCACTCTCTCATCCACTCACTGACTTTCTATCTCTTTCTCTCTCTCTCTCTCTCTCTCTCTCTCTCTCATTGTCACTTACCAGTCCATCTATTTCACGTATTTGTTTCATTCGTTCAACCTCCTAAACTTCCTCGCTGCCTACGTCTATCTATCTGTCTATCTATCTGTCTATCTATCTACCTACCTACCTATCTATCTATCTGTCTATCTATCTGTCTTGTTTATCAATCTATCTGTCTATCTGTCTATCTCTCTATCGATCTATCTATCAATCTATCTACTGTTATTTATCCAAACAGTCCCCACAGGTATTGAACTCAAATTATTTTTTTAAAGTGTGTTTAAATCTTTTCCCACCTCTCTTTTCCTATGCTTTTCTTTCACAAACTTGCTCTTTCCATTTTTCTAGCTGTTCTAGCTCATCCCACCTTTTCCTCGCTCTTCTACGACTCCTCTAGACAATCCTAGAGTTATGTAAACACAAACTGACGGACCTATGAGCTGTGCATCACCCGATAGAATTGTTGCCTCCCCGCGAAAAGCAAAACTTTTCATCTCTTGTTCGAAAATGATTTAAATTTTCAGATAAGATATGCACAGTTGGCGAAGTTATTCCCAAATTACTAGCTATGATGGAAGATCTATATAAAAAAAGCTTTAATAGAAGTTTTAAAAAATTTTAAAATATAAATAAGATGAAGGAAATAAGAATACACCGCTCACATCTCTGTTTCTAATATTACAGCAAATAATAATAACTATAACAATACTAATGAATATTGTAATAGTAATAATAATTATAACAATAACGACATATTTATATAGCGCCTAAATAGTGCTCTGCACCGCTGTGAAAATATCATAAATATTACATTTTGAGGCACAAACATCGATTTGAAATACATTAGATTTCAAAATAGTATGATCCTTAACAATTTAAAATCTGTTGAAATAATCATGATTAAATCACATAAAAGAGACACAAGATAACATTCAAACAAAGGAAATAGGGAAAAAACTAAATACAACGTGGACAGTAATAGTATAAAACCGCATAAAAAGCAAAGATCTCTGTATATATACCTATTTATATATCAGTTTTTAGTGTCGTTCTGTCTGTGTATGTATCTGTGTATTAGAGATTCACACCTTACTAACAATATGCAGAGCTCTGAAAGTTTACACAGCTATCTTAACTAATCTCGGACGTCTGCTATGCGTATTTTTATTCAATTGAGGTCTTGGAGAGCATATTTTCAATATTTAATATCTGAATCAAAGTCAACATCTAGATCTAGATTCTAGGTCTAGCCATGGCTAAAGCTTGGCGTTCGCTCGATAAAATAGTTGTTGTCTATGGCGTGTTCTTCAATTTATGTTGAACGTTCTTTGTGCACCGTGTCTTGGAAATTGCCGCCACAGCTCTAAAGTTCACGGTCGTTTATCTAGATGAAGCCTTTAAAACTTGACTCACTTCTAGAAATTAATTTAGATTATCTAAATTTCACATATAGGCCTAGAAGACTTTTTTAAAAAATCTAGATTAGGTCTAGATCTAACTCAGGCTTTGCAGGAATTTTTTTCCCTTTGATAATCTGCGTGTCATGTTCGCTTTCATTTTTAGGATATAAAGGCCGAGATGTTGCGTCGTAAGGAGAGGGACATTAGAAACGATACTATAAACAAATATAGAAATTTTATAACAGTCAAAACAACGCAGAGAAATGCAAAAATTGATAAAGAAATGTGTTCAACTTTTACAGCATTGAAATATCGGAAAGCAGAAGAAAACCCATAATTGAAAAAATAGGACCCATTATCACTGGCTTCCCAAGTTCGTCGTTGAATTTAGATTAGATCTACACTTACAGTATAGATTAAGTTTCTAAAATTTGACTCAGCTCTAAAAATTAATTTGGATAAAGTAGATTTTAGATCTAGATCTACAAGATTATTTAAATCTAGAGTCTACTTCCATGTTGCTGAAGACCGGGATGTTGTTTTGTGAGGATTATGAGAAAGAGAAGGAAATAGTGACCAGTAATATAATTATAAAAAGACAAAGCATTAACAAGAGGACAAAAGAGTAGCGTGAAGGGGTCAGATAAGAATGAGATAAAGAGAAGGTGATTTATTGGGGGGGGGTGGGGGGGGGTGAGTGAAGACAGCTGTAGCCAGAGAGATGATTTTGAGAGGGAAAGAAAATTTTTGATGAGATGCAAATTGAACTGTTCTAAGTTGGACATTCAATACGCAATTATGTGAGGACATGACGAAAAGAAAGGCAAAGTTTGGCACAGTCCAGTCTATTACTTGATCAGGTTGGGTTCATCTTTACTAGTATAGATATCTACAACTTATATTTAATAAAAACTATTTCAACAAGAAGTAGGTGCTAGTTATAGAGGGTAAGCTTTTTGTAGGGTTCTGTTTTAAGGTATGATTTAAACGATGTAAAAGTATCACTGTTTTTTGTTCAGTAGAAAAACCCTGTTATACTTTTTTTCTGATGAGACAAGTTACTGAACAAAAATTTTGTGGGTCTTTCACGTCAGTTTCGGACTGGGAGAAGACAAGTCAATTATTTACTTAACTCATTACTCTCTCTATATGTCTGTGTTTCTATTTCTATCTACCCTTCTCTCACTCTCTTCCTTTTCTGTTATTATCTGACATCTTTGCATTTTCTAATTTCAACATTCAATTTATAAAGAGATACCAACTCAAAAATTTTGGTGTCTCTGCGTTTTTTGTTGTTGTATTTTTTTTGCAATTAAGGGACAAACATAACTTCCCAATTCTGATTTTTGAAATGGCTGTGGCTGCATAATGCATGAAACGTCAGTTATCTACACATCAAGGTTGGCATCAGCAATGTTTATAATTACATAATTTGGAAGAAAGCGAGCGGGGGAAAAGAAAACGAGAGAAAAGAATAAAAAAGAGAGGGAAAGAGAAGATACTGGAGAGGTATAGGAGAGAAGAGAAATATGGATAGCTCAAGAGAGAGGGGAGAAAGAGAGAGATAGGAGAAAGAGAGAGATAGATAGATAGACAGATAGATAGAGAGAAAGAGAGAGAGAAAGAGAGAGAAAGAGAGAAAGAGAGAGANNNGAGAGAGAGAGAGAGAGAGAGAGAGAGAGAGAGAGTGGAGTCTGTGTACCTTAATGTTCCGGGTAGCTCTTCAATTTGTAACTCGAAATGTAAAAAATCCGTTGCTGGAGATTCAGAAAATCGGCAGAAAATTGACCGCTGGTTCTGATCGACAGGCCTTGGCTCGGCGAGATTATTTTGTAGGTGATCTATTATCACAGAAGCTTCTTACTGCTAATGCATGCAGAGTAATTATCCTCTTTGATAGCTCGTGTAAGAAGCTCATTAGACAGGAAATTCTTTACATTACGATTGCCTTAATGCTCATATACCTGTAGAAAACATGCTTTGAGTTGTTGATGAGTTCACAATCAAGACGTCCTCTTTCCTTCCTACTCATCCCATCTGTGCTTTATTCACCTATGCCTGTCTCTGTCTGTCCCTCTCTCCTCTCTCTCTCTCTCTTTTTCTCTCTATCTCTGTATCTCCTGTACATAATCACTTGCCAGCTCTCTCTCTCTCTCTCTCTCTCTCTCTTCATGTTTCTGTTTAAACTTCATTTCCTACTGCATACCTATTCCACTGCTTCAGTTTTGCTATTTCTCCAGTCTCTTTTCTCGCTCCTCGACCACTGATACATCTCTCCATTCCGTTTATTTCTTACACCTTTTCTGTCTTTTTTACCCTCACTTCATGTTCTGATCTTGTCTTACAAAAATTGCAAAAAGGTAGATCGACTCGAAAGAGATTAATACTCACAAAAACTTGACTTCTCAGAAACATTATACATGAACGCCACCCCTACTCTCTCTCTCTCTCTCTCTCTCTCTCTCCCTCTCTCTCTCTCTTTATCTCTTACCCACTGGAAAGATTATCCCAGAGAATGTAGAGCGTAACACTTCTCCTCGTCTTAGATTATCCTTCAGATCTAGAATTCCCAAAAATCAATACAATAGCCCTGGACGCCGCACCTTCTTCCTAACTCCAGTCTCTAAACAGACTGAATGCCCCTCTCCAGGGCCCGTAACTCGCCCGCCTTCGTGTCGGACTTCCAATTTCAGCGCACGCAACTTGATGGAAGAGCCGTCAAGATCCCTCACGCTGGACAAGACCGAGAAGGCGTTCTAGCTTCAGAACTTGTCCAACTGAGTGCATTACTTACCCACCGCTATCGCTTTCACTGGACACCCAATCTGCCTATTCAAATTAGTTTTTTGAGAAACATACCCAAATGATTTTGAAAAGATATTGAAATAAAAAAAAAAACTTCGAGGCAACAGGAAAGAGTTATAACAAAGTCTTATAAGGATAATAATCATGAGCTCCGATCCAGGCCCCATGGCGTCCCGTACAGACTATTGACCAGTTTGTCTGTGGATAGAGAGCTATTCCGGATTAGGTCAAACAGTCTATCCATACACAGAACAGACTATTGACCAGTTTGTCTATATATAGAAAGCTATTCCGGATCAGGCCAAACAGTCTATCCATACACAGGACAGACTATAGACCAGTTTATCTGTGTATAGAAAGCTAGTCCGGATTAGGTCAAACAGTCTATCCATACACAGGACAGACTATAGACCAGTTTGTCTGTATATAGAAAGCTATTACGGATTAGGTCAAACAGTCTATCCATACACAGGACAGACTATTGACCAGTTTATCTGTGTATAGAAAGCTATTCCGGATTAGGTCAAACAGTCTGTCCATACACAAGACAGACTATTGAACAGTTTGTTTGTGTATAGAAAGCTATTCCGGATTAGGTAAAACAGTCTATCCATACACAGGACAGAGTATTGACCAGTTTATCTGTGTATAGAAAGCTATTCCGGATTAGGTCAAACAGTCTATCCATACACAGGATAGACTATTGACCAGTTTGTCTGTATATAGAAAGCTATTCCGGATTAGGTCAAACAGTCTATCCATACACAGGACAGACGGTTCACGGGATAATCCCAGCACTTCAGAAAAATCTCATTCGCTTTCGAGCTGATATCATTTACTCTTCGAAGACAGGGTTTTGTCACATGCTTTTCTACTCTCACTGGCTAAGTCTTCTTTCTCCTGTACATTTATTAGTAAGTTCTCTCTCTCGCTCTCCCCCCCTCTCGCTCTCTCTCGCTCTCTCTCTATCTCTCTCTCTTCCTCTGCCTCTCTCTTTCGCTCTGCCATTGTTTTTCCACTATCCCCCTTTCTTTTTCTACTACTAAATTACATCGTTTGGTTCCTTTTTTCAATCAATGATTTCTCCTACTACTTGCTTGTAGAGTTGCTTAAAACTTGCAATCTAATTTTAGACAAATCCTGTTTTCAGTTGCTTCAGGAGATTTCGCACAAAGCCGCTTTGATTGTATAGGCGACTAAATGCACTTTCACACAACTTAAATCAACATGAAACGAAAAAAAAAATATCTTGTTACAGATTTTGTTGCATCTTGCAGATTCTACTAGGCAATTACTTTTCCTTTGACTTAGAAGAGCTTTTGGCTTTGTGGGTCCTTAATATCATTCGTAGAAACTCTTCCTAATTAGGATAACTGTGTAGGCCTAGTTCTTGCCCTTCGATAGACCCAACTTTCTTTAAAGGCGCCCATAGTTAGTAATGTCCAGTACGAATTTTAGTTTAAAGGTGGGACTACAGAAATCTTCTCTCTCTCTCTCAATCGTTCAATCTCTTTCTTCTCTCTCTCAGTCGTTCAATCTCTTTCTTCTCTCTCTCAGTCGTTCAATCTCTTTCTTCTCTCTCAGTCGTTCAATCTCTTTCTTCTCTCTCTCAGTCGTTCAATCTCTTTCTTCTCTCTCTCAGACTTGTTTTCTCCTTTTTCTCTATTTCACACATTCTTTCTCCTTTTTCTCTATTTCAGATCAGACATTCTTCCTCTTTCTTCTTTGTCTTAGACATTATTTCTCATTCTTGTGTCTCCCCCTCCCCCAGAATCCAATCTACAATTTATCTACCGATAAATTGCTCCCTGTCTATTTTCATTCACCCATCTCCCCAATTACCCACCCCATCCAGCTCTGCGTTTTTTATTTCAACGTTTTTACATGCTGATAAGATTTTTCATGTTTCATCAAACAACCAGATCTCTCTCGCCCATTCATTGTATTAAAACTTATCCATGGCAGAATCTCCTATTCTATAACTATAACTAAGAAACTCTATGCGATTTATTATATCTCTCCTCTCTTTCACTCTCCTTCGATGGTTTAATCTTTGTAAATTCTTCACTATAGATAATAAATAAAGCTTCATGAAAAGGTAGAAGTAACAACATGTGGAATATACCAATTAAGTAAATCTCGGCTCGTATTAATTTTTCTTCTTTTTAACAGAGCAATATTAATTTGTAGGTCTGCTTTAATATTACTCAAGACATAATTTATATTAAGCATTTTCCAACACAAATTTCTTGCGTCTTGACATGCCAATAACCCTTAATGTGTGTGTGTGTGTGGGGGGGGGGGGGGGGGGTCTCTGTCTCTTGCTACCCGTTCTGTTTATCTCTGATGGCTGTGCGTTTTCTAGTTTCAACATTGAAGCTACGACGAGACACCAACTCAACAAGTTTCGTGTCTCTGCATTGTTTTTTGCAATGAAAGGTAAAAAAAAAATCACAGCTTCCCAGCCCAGATTGATTCAATGAATGTGTCTGCATAATGCATGAAACGTCGCTTAGCTGCACGACAAGGCTGGCATCAGTTTGCGATGTGAAATAGATAAAACTTTACTTGGTAAAAAAAGATGAAGAGAGAGGGAGGGAGAGCGAAAGAGAGAGAGAGAGAGAGAGAGAGAGAGAGAGAGAGAGAGATATAAAACGAACTTAATGTTAGGTTTTTATATTAAATCAAAACCCTAAAACCAAGTTCGTGATGCTGCCTGAGAAGCGACCAGCATTTATAATCGACATTTCACTGGGATATCCCAAAACTTTAAACATTTCCAAATTCATTGCATGTATACGAAAGTGCATCTTTTTGCTGTATTCACATGAAAAAAATACCAATGCTATTTACCAGCTGAAAATAAAACTTTGCCTTCAATATTTAACGGAGTCATCCTATTTTAAATCATTTTTTTAGGTTTTTGGTAATAGGACAGTTTGTGTCAACCTCAAGTTGGAGCAATGCCTGGTCTTATCGATGGAATACACTCATAGCGAGTGTGACAGTTTCCAGTTCGGCATTCCGTGGTTGTCTCAGAAAGTAGGGCGTTTGACGCAGTTCTCATTCTATTGGTGACACATCATCTTTATGCTATCGGTTTTCGCTATTTCGCTGCATTTCTTTCTTTTTCCATTTTATTCAGGGTCTCTTTATATTTTGTTTATCTAACTGTCATTTTATCTATCTATCTATCTATCTATCTATCTATCTATCTATCTACCTATGTATCTCTAAAAATAATTGTGCATTAACACATGTCACAGGAAGGTAGATCATAATTAATACTATCTATCTATCTGTCTATCTATCTATCTATCTATCTATCTACCTATCTATCTATCTATCTATCTATCTATCTATCTATCTATCTAATAATCTAGTACTAGATGATAGCCCCGTTTTGTTTTGAACGTTGAACACTTTTCTACAACAACTTATGCAGTTTTAAACGTATCTTCCTATCTAGTATATTATAGCTTTAGTAAGAACCGGTTACAACTTCACCCTCTAGTTAAAACAACAACGAAAAATAAACCCTTGAAAGAAAATTCCCTCTGGAAGAAACAAAAAAGGGAGCAAAAGGTTACATAGTGCAACTGTAATATATTACTTTTATTATGTAACGGGCGTTTGTTCCAACGATTACAGATGATTTCACTAGACACTAGTGACGAGAAATTGGACGCCTTGGTTTCAACTTTCAAAACAAGAAGTTTATTAAAATGTTTGCACACGCTGCGAGATCGGCAAAAACTAATTACAAGTGAAATTCAGTTTAATTAAAATATAATATAAAACTATACTACATCATCCTTTCTCTTCTTTGAGTTTGCACCAATCTAACATGAACAAGATACAATATCCATTAATTTCAACTATTTAACTTAGACCTAAACTTTTACATTACTCCCTTAATTAGGAGAACTTAAATAATACATTCTATTTTATTTTTTTACTCACATGTTGGTAAATACCTGTAAGAATAATTTGATTACAACATATCCAAACTTTGTTAGCTTTTTTTTACCTACGACTTCGGGTTCATTGATTGTTGATCTTGCTCTCAATAGAGATGGAGCTATTGCTTACCTCGTGTATCTCGCTAAGTGGGTCAAGTCATTTACTTCATCATTCAGAGTGAAAGATTGTTAGAATAACTATAATAGATTGTGTTTAACATTTTGACCTTTCTGTTTACTTTGCATATCTATATGCTGTAGATTATTATCGTTGAAGTGACCATCTACACCAATTTATCCTTCATTACTATTGAGGAGCATATTAAGAGACCACGCTAAAGTGTTTATTTGATTTATGTATTTGTGCTCTCAGCAACATGTTGTCAGTGAGAGGGAGCGAGTCGGAGAACTCTCTTGAGAGTTTTGAGGGCGACACCTCGCTAAGTGGCGGCCAAGGATTGGGCAAGCAGTTACTGTGGTCGTCGACCTGATGACCGGTGAGGTTTGCATCAAGTGCGCCTGTGTGGCCGTCAGTGGTATTGCTTGTCTGCGAGTTGAGTTGATGTTCT
>BMAT01008327.1:154352-165619 GCA_019649035.1 Elysia marginata | reverse complement strand
CTCTCTGTCTCTCTCTCTCTCTCTCTATCTCTCTCTCTTTCTCTCTCTCTGTCTCTCTCTGTCTCTCTTTCTAATCTCTTCTCTCTACTCTCTATCTTTCTTCCTTCACGCCCTTTATCTCCCCACCGTTGTCCATGTTTCTCTCCCCTTCCTCTCTCTACCCCACCCCCTTCTCTCTCTCTATCTTTCCAATGTTTTCTCTCTACCGCTCTCCATTCCTCTGTCCACTCTCCACACCTCTCTCTCCTTCTCTCTTTCTCCACCATTCCACTCTATCTCCGCCATCTTGCTTCTTTGTCTCTCTCTCTCTCTCTTTCCTGTCTTTGAATGCACTCAATTCTAGCGACACGGCGTGGATAAAGGTCGCTTTTAAAATCCACTCTGACGGCAATTCAAATCTTTTGCGCTAAAAAAAGTAGTAACACTGTTTTTTACAACAGAAAACTTATTGTACAAAAAAAGTTGTTAGCAAGCCTAGAATAATGGTTCCCGAAAGTATTCTTTCAATTATTTAAATCAGCAATTAAGGAGGTTAAGCTTTCATGTAACCATGGCAACGTTAACAACAGTGTATCAATCCACTTTTTGATTGGTTGTTTGACTGAACATTAGTTGTGCTAAAAGCCATGCCGAAAACGCTTTCTGGCGTTAACCATGCGTCTTTAAGCTGAATGAGCATGAAACACAAACATGGTTTTAGATTTGCTTAGTCAGCAGAGATAAGAGTACATTGGGACAAAAAGCATGCCCGGTTTGAAGAGGGCACCGTAGAGACAATCCACAACGCTAAGTGTTCTATTGTTTACACTCAAGTCAAACACCGTCTCTCTCTAGCTGGCTTTTGCTTTTCTCTAGGGTAACATGCTATGGTCAAAACTTCTGTTTACCTGTTTCAGTAACAATTAATTCTTTGACGTGTCATCGTCATTTAAAATACTCCATTGAAGGCTCTCCTTTTTTCCCTGTTTTAAAACGCATTGATTGAGATAGCGCAGTGCTCAAGATGAAATTCATGAGAATAAAACGTACAATACATTTCTACAATATTCCCGTTCATTGATCACGGCAAAAGAAAATGCTAAAAACATTCCATGCATTTAGACAGAGTGCGAGTTGGTAAAGCTTATGAAGGGACTAGATAGATACAAACTAGGAAAAATATTTAATACATGAAACAATGAGGCTTTAACAAAAAGTAACGGAACATTAGTGGAAGCAACCCCCGTGCGGTTTGATATTTGATGCTCACACTGTATGTCAGATCATACACAATGTCAGATCATGTGCTGACGTCTGTTTAGAAAATATTTCAAAGATAATACTTTCATGAAAATAAAATGAGAATACTCACTGTCTACAGAATACAGAATTCTTTATTAATCCCACATAGGGAAATTAAAAATGACAAGCTCCGTTCAAAAAGAAAAACATGATTTAAAAAAAGGAAAGCAAGTAAAGAATCACTGTTATACATATATATATAACTAAAAATCTGAGGCATAAGAATATACATGTATAGTATAAAAATCGTACGTAGATAATACTTTAAATAAGAGAAAAAAATACATAGGCCTATAGTCTTGTTTAAGATTACAGATCACATGAGGTTTGTTATATCTAAAATTAATTTATATAAAAACGACTGGAAGAAAGTAAAAAACAAAAATCTGTTATAAAAATTTTGTTTAACTGAAATATTTATAAGAAAAAAAAACTTGGCGAAGACAAGATAATGTTAAGAGACTTTTTACATATATTGCATTGTAAGGATTACAGCACATCGCGTTTTAAAGGGCCTAGATAGCTCAGTTGGTAGAGGCTTCGCTCCGTGGCCCAGAGGTCGTGGGTTCGAAACACAGCCGAGCACAGTCCGGGCCCCTACTGGTTGGGTCGGTGTCAGTATAATGTGACCGGCTGAGGCTAAGTCATTGTATCCCCGCTAGTCTCTGGGTGGCAGCCCGTAAATTGTAATTGGGACTCAAGCCCTGAGAGCACCTTTGAATGGGAATTGGGCTTGTAAAATATCCTTCAATTAATCAATCGCGTTTTATACTTTTGTTTACATGCCTAATTGCTCTGGGTATAAAAGAGTCCTTGTACCTGTTTGTTTTTGACTTAGGCGCCCTATACCTTCCACTTCTCTCTATCAGCCTACAGTCAAATTCGTTCCGTAAAGGGTGTGTGTCGTTTTTAATGATTTGTCTAGCTTTATTTGTTGTTTATTGTATACAGAGAGTGTCAAAACTGTTTAGTTGTTTACCAACGACCAGCCCCGCTGTTCTTGTTACTTTGTCTACTCTTTCCTTGTTTTTTGCTGATAGGTTGCCTCCCCAACATGGAATTCCAAAAGTTATGACACTTGCCAACATTGACGAATAAAATATTTGTAGCAATCTCGAGTCAACATTGAACGATCTTTTAATAGACATGCATTTTTTTAAAACTTCGCGTCATATTGATTATCTAAGATGCGTTTTTATTTAGTTGTATTGTTTTTAGTGTTAAATGTTAAATCATGTCTAAAAGTAATAGCTATATCTATTTTTAAAAAGACCTATGTTTCAAAATCTAGACTACATTAGGCATAATTATGATGGTTTTTTTAATGTTTTATTATTACCAGGCCTTCACTTTTGAAATGTGTAATAGGTATAACGAATTCATCAGAGATGGCGTCCTAATTGTGTACATAAACACATAATTGGTATATCTACACGTTGATATAGGAGTGTTTCATTATTACATTGAATAAACTCGTTCAGCATGTTAGTCACTCTGTCAGAGAGACATGGACTGAGAGTGAGACATAGAAAGAGAGAGAGATAGAGAAAGAGAGAGAGAGAGTGAGAGGGGGGGGATAGAGAGATAAAGAGAGAGAGACAGAGAGAAAGAGAGAGAGACAGATAGATAGAGAGAGATATATAGAAAGAGAGAGAGACAGATAAAGAGAGATAAAGAGAGAGAGAGAGAGAGAGAGAGAGATACCCATTGTCACAAAAGAAAAAGAGAGCCCAGTCAAACTCCGACTGTCGTGAGCTGATCAAGTCCACTGTTTCTCCCAACTATTGTGATTCTCGTGACGTCTGTCTGGGCCTACTCCACAGGTAAGTTGAACAAACTAGAACTGGAGCTCTTCCCTACGGGGAGGTTGGTTGAAAAGTTTTCACAATTTCTGTATAAAATAAACGTTAAGTGAAATATTAATCACACGTTACAATAGCCTGAAGCTGCACACTTCACCATTTAGTAGTTAACTCCATGGGCACTTTCAGTTTCATTGAATTTATTCCGATTCTTATCATCCCAATTTTTACTTTAAACTTTTAGATGAGTCTTCGAGAGGGGTAACCTGTAATTAAATTTTTTTTAATATTCAGCATTTTTGTAGAATATATCATAGAAAAAATTAGCTTCCTGGAACAAATTAAAGATAAGGTCTTTCACGAAAAAAAAATGATTTACGAAAAGTTTTAAGTTAGTTTTGAGCTGTTTTCGTTTGTTTCAGAGAAAAACGTCCACACTTTGCAACTTTAAGTGAAAGTTGAGCTTAAACATCATTTCAAAAACTGCAGCTAATACGAGCTGTAGAGACAGATAATCGTCTTTTTTGTGAGTAACCTTGTTTCGTATTTTTTGTATCAGTTTGTTGATATTATTATCATTATCGCTATTGTTATTATTATTACATGAAATAGCCCCATGAAATCATTTTTACTGTCCCAAGTATTAACTCATTCAAAAACCAAACCGACAAGCTACTGCACAGATACAAATTCTGCATAGATTTCCCTCTCAAGCCAGCTCTTTGATCCCCACAAGTAGACAGGGATCGGGATTAAGACCATCGACGGGCCTCTGGCTAATCAAGATGATTTTTCCTGTATTCCGGTTCAATTTAAACGTAATAGTTCTTCATAGCATGGCGAGGAAATTAAAAAAAATTATCTATGTATTTTATCTTTTATATTTTTTTCTAAATTCACATCCTCCAAGTTTCCCTAAGATGTTAATGCATAGCACATATATATGGAATAATGAACCGTGTCCTAAAGAATAAAACAACATGTCGCTCGTCTTGAATTTAAAGCTTTTTTTTCTGTTTTGATGGTTGACCTAATCGAAATACAAAATCAATAATACCAAATACAGAAAATTTCATCAAGTTTCAGATTTATCTTCTATTCATCTCGTAATGTTTTATCGTTACGTTATTTTGGGGGAAGAATTCGCACACTTTGTCCGTTTAAAACTTGTTCATATGGTTTTCACTCTGTAACATACCAAGGGAAAATGTTATTTATATCTAAACTTTTTGTGTTGCAGTCACTGTGACTTTAGCTGGAAACATAAAGAACAGAGTGGACCTCGTCCTAAAGCCGACTCGAAGTTGACCAGATGACCAGCTGACCAGCTGACCAGATGACCAGGCCTCTCCTTGGAGTGAAAACAGCAACTAACACTACAAAACTTTCACACTGAGAAGTTACACAAAACTGGAAGCTTTCGACTCAAGTAGAGACTCAAGTTTTAAGAAAACTAGGGGCGAATAACTTTGGGAAAAAAAGGCAATCTGCTTTTTAAAGAAATTATAAAAACGAACATGTAAACTCGTACGAAATCAAAGTGGAAATTTACACACACAAAACTGCAAGACTACCATAGGTATGCTATCTCTCTATGCGCGGAATTCCATGGTCTTTTTTAAAGATAAAACACAACAATTTTGCCAACTTAAGCGTAAAAAAAGTTTTTTCATCCAAAGATCAAGACAAGTAGCAAGAAGGTAAATAAAAAGGCGGAGGTCTGGGTATTTCGGGTCGATAAAGTTTGACCAAAAATTATTTCCGAACCGTTTTAGCGTCAACACAACTACCACTATCACTACCTCTGCCACAAGCAACGGCTGTTGTAGCCACCAAAAGCTCCAAAGATTGATGAAAAGAAAAAAAACAACTAAAGATATGGGCAAGAAAAACATCATTACAAAAGAATCTCCTTCAACTAAGGTCTTAACCAGACGCTTGAAGAAGTTGCGGTTAATGTTCTGTATTCTTCTTATTCTGTTTTCTGAAGTATATACAAACATACTGATAATAAAGTGATCAATTCAAACGGTGAATTCGGAAAGAACAAACTAACTACAAGATGGACTGCACACCAAAGAACGCCTCCACTGCCTTCAACAGCAGCAGTAGCAGCAGCGCAATGGGACATAACGGGTTGCCTGACTTATGCGACTTCGACAGAAACTGCGGCGAGTCTCTTCCCTGGGGTTGGTATGCTGTCATGCTGTTTCTGGCGAGTGTCACGTGCTCTGCAAACATCACCTCATTGGTTGTTCTCAGCCGATTGCGTACCGCCTTGCCGCCAGTGCTACGATTGGCTTTGATGAATTTGTCTGTGACGGACTCAGTGGGTAGTTTGTCTTTCATCTACCACTCTCTCATGTCGAAATTGAATACAAAAACAGTAGGCATTGAGTGTAAGATAAGGTAAGGCTTCATGTTTCAGTGTTCACTGTCGATTTCGTGTAAGATATGGTAAGGCTTCTCTAGTGATCGTTGTCTTTCAGCTTCTTTCAGCTTCTCCAAATCAGTCGGATATGGCAATATTCAGGTTTTAAAAGCGTGAAAATTCACACAAAACTTTCCCATAAGTTGCCAAAAGTAAACATAAACTACAGGTTTTAGAACTAAAAACGTCTACTTGTCAATCGCCTTTTCTTGTATGCATATCTCTGATAGTTGAATCGTTGAGCAAAAGAACTGGTAGCGAGATAAACTTGACGCATTTCGACCTAGTTGTATTTAGTTCTTCCCTTGCAAAGGCCGTTTACAGTGTTAATTGTCCAGTTGATTGTTTTGAGGTTGGTAATCGCACATACCTGTGACCATCTGTCTTTTTTTAAAACGTTTCTTCACCTTCCGATCGCAAAATAAATAGGGACTGGGAAATCTGTGCTTTAGGTGGGAAATCGTATGACATCAGAACGTTCAAGGTCCTGCACATAAACCTACTTGTAGTGTTGACTGTGAAACATTCTCATTTCGTGTGGCGTTGTGTTCTGGTAGTAGACGACTGAATGGCTGATCAGCAGGGTATTGAATTCGACGCCTGGCATGGTAGATTAACGTTTAGTCCCTGGATGAGGCAGCTTTTACACATTTTCCTAACCCGGGTAGTAAATAAGTACCCAGATATAGGCAGTGAAAAACTGTGTCAGTATGCTAGAACCCCGCGCTGCTTGGCTGTTGCTCCTACATGTATTCAGAGGTTCACTGGTTGGCGATGGGCGGTAAGCGCTTATAGCATTTCAGTATATCAACTACTATATAAAAACGCTCTTTACTTTTCTTTTTGTTTCCAGGTATTTGTTTTACGTCGGAATGAACGTGGTCACCATATACACACTGATCTACATAACTGTGGAGAGACTTATAGCCGTGACGCTACCGTTTCTACACGTAAGGATAGACGGTAAGAAATTCACAGCTGTGGCACTGACACTTATCTGGATTTTCTCCTTGTCCACTCTCGCATCTGGGATGCACCGTTTGAAGACAGACCTGGACCTGTGTATCTACCACGTGATGGTCCCCAAAACGACCCACTTACTGAACGCCACTCTAGCCCTGCCGACCATTGTCTTCATCGTGACCTCTAACCTTGCCCTGTACGCCAACGCTAGGCGGGAGATCATCAAGATAGGACGCACCCTGGTCGGCGCAGAGTCCAACACACGTGACCAATTGGCCGAGATGGCCGAGAAGGCAGCGTCCACGACCCTGGCTATTGTGGTTCCGTTCGCGGTGTTCAACACGCCGCTGTACCTCCTGATGCTTGTGTTCTACGCCAGCCCGGAGTTCATGTACAGCTGCCTCAGTGTGGTCCTCCTGACGGTTTTCTCCACGCTGCTCGTCCTCAACAGCCTGTGTAACCCGATTATCTACGCCTGGAAGTTAAGACCTGTCCAAGCCGAGCTTAAGAAGATGATACCGTTTCTCGCACGGAAATCTGGACCCCTTGGAGTTCCGGTCACCAAGACTACCATTGCCGGTGTACAATCTACGGGCCATGTTTAGCGGAGGTGTAAGTATCTGGCACTTAAACAAGGTTTGACAAAGAGAAATCAGTGGGCCTCAGTGAATCGTGGAACAACCCATTGGTTTACAGTGACATGATTATTCTGCATTATGACATTTTAGAGCTTAATGGAACAATCAAGTGATGTACAATTTGTTAAAGTCTTACAAGAAAATAAAGTCGTCTTTGTGGTAGGGATTTTTGTATGGATATGTAAAGATGCAATTAATGCTTTATTTCTACAGAAAAAAACAAATACTTGTTGAAAACTACAGGGAACCATTGGCGATACTATCGTAAAAAGTTTCAATAATTAAACGTCCTCATTGTCTGTCTTTTCAGTGACTGATTGAAGTATTATTATAAAGGTATAGAACTAGCAGTAGAGAGAAGTAAGCTTTTTGGTGGAAATGCCCTAAATGTCTGCCTTTAGTATGACTCGAACCTTCGACTTATAGATGTTTCGGCACCCACCGCCTTGCCACTTAGAGAAACATAGCTTATACCATGTCGCCACTACGCTCTTTAAAAAAAAGGGAGTTTCATGGCAAAGGTCCTTGCGGTGACTGATCTGATCACCTTACAGAATTTTGGGTCAATTAAGTCTAAAGACAACTCATGCTCAAAGGACATAGAGCAAGAATTGGGACAGAAAAACAGAGAATAGTCCAACTAAACAACACATTATGGAAGGACAGGGGAATATCAACAGACCTGAAGGTCAAGCTTCTCAAATGTCTAGTCTGGTCATTCATGATCTATGGGAGTGAGGCATGGGCCTGCATGGAGGCAGATGAAAAAAGGTGGGGAGCAGCTGTGGCTCTACAGGAGATTACTCATGGTGAAATGGAGGAATAAAAGAAAGAATTCCAGCAAACTATGAGAACTGAAAGCCTCAAGACAGATTCTTCATATTGTTAGCAAAAGAAGACTAAAATATGTTGGCTATTACGGCTAAGCTTATGTGTTACCCTCCCCGGTTCATAAAATAAAAATGCAACAACACACGACTGATCACAAACGAGAGGTTTCAAGTTTCAAAATTGTATTAGTCAAATAAAAGATATGTGCATGGGCACAGACAAATGAAATGGAATAAAACAGAACGTACAACACATAAAACACATAAATAGTTCCCCAAAATCACTCCTGCTAAATAACTCAAACTAATCTGGCCAGTTACTATGATTACACTTATATGAGCTCAGATTATCGATATTGTCCAATACTTATATTATGGATGGACGGCGCCAGCGGTGACTCCAGCGGCGACTCCAGCGGCGATTCCAACTGCTACCCACGGTGGCTCCAGCGGCGATGTACCCGTTACGAGCGGCCAACAGGGCCAGAGGGAGAAGCAGGGTACTGGCAGTTGTCGGTCAGGACCGCAGGGCCGGCCTCACAGGATTCAGGCGGTCGTAGGCTAGGACCGCGGGTCGACGAATAGACGTAGTAGGTGATACCACAAGCAATTTGAATATGTAGCATAGACGGAGCCGAACCAGACGGCTATTCAATCACGTCGCAGATGACAATAAACGTCCAGGTCCGTGCAGAAACATTTCAATATCTTGGCACGACAACAACACTAGTACTACTCTAGTAACAACAACTTCGTATCACACAACGGTGATCAGAAATATTAAATATCTATATATAGTAAGTGAATAATGGCATTGGTCTCTGGGGTGGCTAACAACAAAAAAAACCTCGTACTGGTAAATAGCTTTACCAACTGTACGACACTATAAATAAAACTGGCAATACACCTGCGACACTTGTAATTACCACAAGTCCTAGCACAACGGCTAATAAATTCAATAATATCTCATAATAATTGAGAACTGTAATACAACTCGAAGATCCTACCCCAGAGAAGCTCAGCACACGATTAACTTTTATCTCTCCCGCTACTTACGAAGACAATTACCAACATCTACTCACGATGACGTTACAATCACAGACAAGGCAAAACGACCTTCAAGAACAAAAGCGGCACGAACAACCAAGGCACAGCTTATGAACAAATCCACAGCTAACAACTCACAAGACGTAAAACGTCACGTAACCATTTCACCTTACACACGACGCTGACATAAGTTTAATATGACAACTACGAACTCACAATCACTACAACTAATTAACGAAGGCCACACTACCCAAATCCTACACTATTACACCTTGCTCTAACATTGGCCATGCCATATGAAACAAAAACACCAATTTCATGGTCTCATGGCAACTCCAGGAAAAAGTCAACCCAGAAGGGAAGCCAGGCAGGCCATTTATCGCCTACATAGACACCATCATCAAGAAACTTTGATATGAAATTACAAAAGACCACACATGAAAGGCGGGAGCGGAAGAAATGGGCAACGACAGTAATGTCAGAAGCGGCAGCAAATATATCGACCACGCTGACACATGACAGGTGACAGGTGACACATGACAGGTGATAAATGACAGGTGACAGGAGAAAAAAAAATTATACAACCAAAAACTAAACTGAAAGATACGGAAAACTGTTCGTACTTTTCATACTCTGCACTTCTAAGGAGATGCAGATGAACAAAATTCGTCTTGATTATGTCACTATTTTTCGTTTGCCCTTCTTTGAATTCGTGTAATTATACATATCAATTTTTTTCTAATGTCTACCATGGAATCTCCTCTCATCACTAATGGCTATAATATTTTGTCATGTTTAACAGTTTCTCTTAATCAAAATTTCATAGTGATCTTTATTTACAAAATACAGGCTTGATTATGAAGACTTTGTTTTTTATTTGCTGTGACCACTTAAGTGAATAAAAGTGTATTTTCCACCGCTGTTCTGATCTTGAACTTTATTGGAAAGTGTCAGGGTTAATATAAAATATGTTGTGGAGGCAGGAAATCAAAATCGATGTCTTGACCTTTTTGTCGCAAGTTCTCAAGTGCCTACAAGCCTATAAGTTTTTTAATGTTTTGTTGCCTTATCCTCATTCTATGGCGTAATTTTCTCGTTTTAAAAAATACAAATATAAAGAAGGACTAAAGATTATTTGTTAAAAACTCTAAAATATTCCACTAAACCGTAAAATTAATTAATGGCGAAATCGTGACGTACATTACTGACAAAAGCTAGTCCATTTACAGTTAACTGAAGTTTACGCACAGAATTAAAAATAAAAGCGAAACCAGCCAAAGGGGAAAATCAATTATTTTACTATTAGTATTTTGAACATCAACAGGTACAACTGAACCCAAAAACTAGCCGACACAAAGACTAAAAATCTACAACACAAAACAAACATCAGTTTAAAATAGTTATTATAACAGCTTATTGTGAAGCCTTGTCTCCAGCACTCTGCTTTCCCGAACTTCTCGATCCTTGTCTATCTTCCTCGTCTCAACTGCAAACATAAAGAAGCAACAACACTAAAAGAATCTATTAAAACTTTTACCTTTTTTACATATGAGGGCGTGATAAAGCGGCTGATTGCTTTATACAATAATTGAAGAGACCATCTCTTCACATGATTGAAAAAAATCTGTTTAAATTCTCTTTTTGTAGCAGCAGCAGCAGCAGCAGCAGCAGCAGCAGTAGTAGTAGTAGTAGTAGTAGTAGTAGTAGTAGTAATAGTAGTAGTAGTAGCAGTAGTAGTAGTAGTAGTCGTAGTAAGAACTGTTTAATAATCAATTTCGTGGATAACCCATCGAGTATGTATAGATTAAATGAACTATAAGTAAATCAATCATTAGATAGTTAACCTATCACTGGACATGATGATTGAAAACTCTTGATTGGTGAAGATAAGAAAGGAGAGGGGAAAGGAGAGGGGGGAGCATGCATTGAAATTAAGGGGAACAACACGTAGCTAAGATATATAACACTTATAGCGAGAGGGAAAAAGAGCCACACACACAGACAGACACAGACAGAAAGATACAGACAGTCAGACACAGACAGACAGACACAGACAGACGCAGACAGACAGACATAGACAGACACAGACAGACGCAGACAGACGCAGACAGACAGAAACAGACAGACAGACAGAAACAGACAGACAGACGCAGACAGACAGACACAGATAGAGAGAGGGGAAAAGAGATGGGGGTCGGTTGGAGAGAGAGAAAAAAAGAGAGCGAGAGAGGGGAATGTGAGACATGGGGATGAGAGAGAGAGAGAGAGAGAGAGA
>BMAT01008327.1:138617-148974 GCA_019649035.1 Elysia marginata | reverse complement strand
ATCGTTCCGTGGAGAAAGTGTGCAAAGTGTTTCTTCGCTCTATCAATTTGTTGTGGAGCATGGCTTATCAAGCACTTTTCCAGAAGTAGTGAAGGTATTACAAATTGTATTAGCGACACCAGTTTCATCTGCTGAACCTGAACGGTGTTTCAGTACCCTAAGAAGGATTAAAACGTCGCTGTGCAATTCCATGGGTCAATCAAGATTAAACTCCTTGGCGGTTTTGTCAATCCATAAAGAGGATATTGAAAGAGATGAACAATTCAACAAAAAAGTGATTGAAAAGTTCGCCTCAATGAAAAATAGGCGAGCCAACTTTCTTTACAAATAGGTGAGTCATCATTTCAAGAACTTTTTTGTTTAGCTTAAGTTTTCTTCGTTACTCACGTTGTCTGCAGTTTTAGCCACCCCCCTAAGAGCAACCACCGCGCGCCACTGCTGATAACCAAGTCTAAAGCTAGATGTTTGTGAGGGTACAGAAAAGAAGAAAAAAAAAAAACACCAAGCAAAATACAAAACTTTTCGACACCCTAAGAGCACTCAAATGAAACTCGCGCTCTGCCACTGTGCACAGCCTCGGTAGATTTAAAGCGAAACGAAAATTTGAAAACCAAAACATTTCTAAATTTGCTAAAACCATCATGTCTGCGCCCTTGAAGCTGTCAGTTTGCCTGAGTTTTGGTAACCAATGTTGTCTGCTCGTTCGAAAAACCCACAGTCCCAAGTCTTAAAAATTCTTATCCTGCTACACTAAACATTTAATGAATTGATAGATTTGAATTTGACCTTAATGTACGCCTTAAGTAGATCTAGATCTGTTTCATTTTTTAATGTAATCATTCAACTTGCTAGCTAGATCTAGATTTATAGAGATTCTAGATCTTGCAGTCATTAAACTTGCTAGCTAGGGATTCTAGATCTAGATCTACACTAGATAATCTATGTAGATTAAGCCTTCTAGATTATCTTGTAGGACCATTTAGAACAACGCAATGATAGGCTCATTATCATTAATTTTTAAAATCTAATTCTAGTTAAAATGCCTGCACACTCACACTGTCATGACTGTGTAGTGTAGATTAGCCTACATTAGTTTTAATATATTATAATTTTAGTACCACAGTCCCTGAAGATTTTCATAGAGGGGTGTCAAAATCACCCCAGATAATACTAAGTCTATATATCATAGGCCTAGAGTAGACACTAGGATCCCAGATAGATGTTTTTGTTGGAGGACAAAGAAAATATTAGCCTAAAAACTTTCTAAACTTTCATGACTAGAATGATCTACCCGTCTTAGCTATTCTGTGAATCGTCTTTAGAAAAATGGAGAAAAAAATCCAAATGATTTTTACATTTTATAATTAGATCTAGACCTATGTGAAGAAGTTTAGGTATATGGGACTGTTCCATGCACTTTAATCTTAGAAGACTAAGAGTAGTCCCCCTTGGGCAATGGTGAGTTTTTTAGGCTTAGCATTCCGTCCAAATGAGTTGTAAGTTGAAAGGCTTAGTGTGGATAGGCTTTTAAAGTTTAGTGGGTGTATAGAAGTCAAATTTTTTCATATTAGCTAAGTACGTTTTCACACCTAATTGATGTTCAAATTTCATTTTTTAGGTACGTTTAATTTTAATAAAAATTAATTGGTATGGCTGTTAACCTTTTCCCATGGCACGCTCTTAGCTTCTATTATTCCCTGTGCGCGTTAGGCTGCCTGGCTGGCTATTCCCTGCCTACGCACGTTTTTCAGGCATTTTTAAAAAATCACCAAAATTCACAGAATTATTTTATAATTTATTCCTATGTGTTTGATATTGTTGGAAAGGTAATTTTGTGGTCTACAATATGAAAAACATAGAACATCTTTAATTTGTAATTTCGAGATGAAAAAAATTGCAGAGACGAGTGAAACTATGGGATCATCGCACCGATGCGGCTTGGCTCTAACGGTAAATCTAGGTCAATCATCAACGAGATGCGGTGTGTACGGGCGGAATAGACAGGTGCCGCATCGAACGGATGCCGTGTGATGGGAAAAGGTTAATGCCTCAATACCTTTATAGTCATCTAAAATTCAAAATCAAATAGACAAATTTTGTTTTCTCCCCTCTCTGAAATTTCAAAAGTCCTAAACCTGATGGTTTAAACAGCTATAGCATAGGGGCAGGGTGGTGCTGTGGTTAGGGCATCGGACTCGAGATCTGGAGGTCGCGGGTACGATTCCCGACTATGCAATGTTGCAATTGCCTTGGGAAAGCAATTTACGCTAACTTTCCCCAGTCCATCCACCTGTAAAATGGGTACCCAGCTACAGGCTTCAAATGTACTGGTCTGCTGGGGGCATTGACACAGTTACGCTGAGTAACGAAGACAAATTTCCCAAAAGGGATTAATAATATAGTATATATATAAAAAAATAACCTCAAATAATAGGAAGCATGATAGAGCTTTTCTCTTTGATGTATTTGAAAAGAAAGAAAATAAGCTTTTCTGTGATACCAATATCTGACTAGACCTTCCAATTTTGACTTAAGACTCATTTGGACTGGTTGCAAGACAAAAAATTATTTATAATAATCTTATTCACTTTCATGAGCGTGATTTGAACCTGCGACCTCCCAATCTCTTAGAAGTCCAGTCTGATAAGTGTCTTATCAGCTGAGCTAATCGACAGTTGAGCAGTAGGGTAGTGTTCAAAATACTGGCCTAGGTCATGAGTATATTATTCACAGCAACAAGACTCACCTTATCCTGTCTGAACACTTTATGTACCTTTGAAATCCTGCATATATATATATTGATGTCTAGAATCTCGGTGAAATTTGAGAATAATGTACTGTTATTAGTGTTAAGGAATGTTAAAAAAAATAAGTATTTTCCATTATTTCAAATTAAAAAGAACAGTGTAATTTTGAAGGCATGCCCATGGTCACCAAATTGATAAATTTTATTTATTAGTATATTTATATTACCTGTGTTTGCCTTTAAAAGCCTAATCATGTAATGTTTTGAAATCTAATTCTGTGGTACTGCTTGTTTACTTAAAAATCTATTATGAAGATTGAAAATCTTTGAATTTTAAAGAGTTAGTGACAACTATGTACATATATATCACTTTAAGTTTAAACAAAATAAGCAGTACTTAGTTCAACTTGACCCTAAAGGAGAGGCCTTATCGCACTGGCTTATGACGTCTTGATGTCTAAAATCTAGGTTTCAACTGCTAACCTCTGACCTTGTAGCTGCAACATGTGATAGTGAATTTAAAAATAGCCACTGGAACAGATTGGAATTGAATTATAATAGCACAGTTATCAAATGCTCAGTTATTATACTTGTTAAATAACACACTAGCTTTATCTCATGGATAAATCATCACATTTTACAGCAAGTACCAGCCTAGTTGGCTCCTCTCTGTAGAAATCTTCCACCTGTAATTATAA
The DNA here is from genome assembly GCA_019649035.1 of Elysia marginata. Lineage (NCBI taxonomy): Eukaryota > Metazoa > Mollusca > Gastropoda > Plakobranchidae > Elysia > Elysia marginata. Next base: position 145,530 of record BMAT01008327.1, on the reverse strand, counting down.
CAAAATTTTGTTAATTCACAGATCTGCCCTTGATTAAGGAAATGGACCGCAGCCATGAACTAGATCTCTTACAAGCCAGTTTGTATAATTTTTGTAAAAGTTGGCATTTATGTTGATGACAAAAACGCCTCAGCTTTGAATTTGCAGCCTATGTCAATCATAGACCAATATATAAAGTCCTGCAATTTTAGTAATTATGAATAAAAATAAACTTTTAAGTTCTCCAATCAGAAGCATTATGTGCAAAGTGAAGGACACAAGGAGACTTTTGTGTGACCCTAAACTGAGATTAACCTTTTCTAGATTGCATTCAAAATCATCTCAATGTGCAACAGAAGGTTTTGTGCCTAAAACTTGCACACAACTCACCAATAGTTTAAAACGCCAGAGATTTTTCTCCAACCATGGATCACACAACAGAGTTTTGCACAATAAAGCTATTTTTGCACCCTACAAAGTAAAAACCTCACAACACCAGTTCAGACTACGACAGCATCATAAACTCCTCGGGTCCCAGCCCACGGCATCTGTCCACTCTGGTGGTGTCGATGTGGAAGACGAGCAGCCTCCGTCCTGGCTGTTTGTCAGTCCTGCCGTAGCTGGAGCGTACGGAGCACAGGTCAATGTGGAGCTTGATCTAGAGGAGAGACTCAGCGGAGACGCCCAACACAATTTGAGAGAGAATATCAAGTGGCGAGGCTTGTCTCTGGATATTGATGGCCTTGTGAGTGAAGTGAAACTCATCACTAGCTTGTCAGCTAGAACTACCCAGAGTATACCAGACATTTAAATCTGTAAAAACTAGAACTTAATAGCTTTTAATACTTGTACTTCTCTTATTATATGTCTCGATACTATCAGTGCCGGCAGGTATTTAAAAAAAACACACACAAATTGCCTGAAACATAGATCAGGAATAGGATGCACAAATCATGAGAGTCCCCTGAATTTACCCACAAATGTTTTCAAAAGCTAGAGATGTATATAATCCTCTTCATTCAATTGCAGCACGTTTCATGCTGGTGTTGTATTTTCACTAGTTTGATTTGGTCTAACAGTTAAAACTTGAGCTCTGTTGAGATAAATTGATTTCTGTATTTTATTTTAAGTAAAAGTAATTTTTCAACACTAGTTACCAAAATTTTTGACAATGGTTTATATTGTTACATTGTAATGAAAATTTCTTTTTACGCATCTTCAAATTCATGTTTTTCCAATTTTTTATGTATACTATACTTTTTCAGCTTCGAAATTTGCACACTTTGAAACAGATGCAGGAGGATAAAGCAGCCCTTGCATCACAGAGAGACGAAATTCTGCACCAGTTTAAGTTGCTCAAGCAGACCGTGAGTCTTCAATTACCACGCCGCACTTAAAACAATAATGATTTAAAACTTTTCACTTTGATTTCTAAGCTTTCTTTTGTAGATATTTCCCTCATGAATCTTTTCTCTCAGTCTTTAAGACTCAAAACACAAATGTATAGAATTTTGTGAAAATTTTGGAATATTTTTCTGAATAAGAACTATCTCACTATTGCTAGTAGAATGTCATATTGACTGTTCTAACTCTGCCTGGGACTGACAGAATGCAGTATCTGCTGTGCAAACCATATGAGAGATACTGCATTGTCTGTACAGGACAGAGCTGGTTGGTATTGGTATTTTTTATTTTAAAAATTCATTACTGTTGACAATTCTGAATTTGTGTTAAACTTTCTATAGAAATGTAAACGCTGACCTGTTTTCTGATTCCAGCATATCAACAGATGTATTATAATATTATGAAGTTGTTCTCCTCTTCTTCAGAGCTCAGCCAAAGATTCTGAAGAGATCAAGAAAAATCTTGGAGCAGAGCTTCGCTCTGTTAAGGCAAAAATTGCTGATCTAAAGGTCAGTTGCATCAGGAAGCTAACTAAATCTATAGCTGCATTGAAATAGTGAAAACTAGAGGTTACCACAGACCAAATAATATTTGTATTGCTTTGAAGAGAAACGGATCATTCAATTCCTTTAGATAACGTTTGTATTGCTTCAAAGTGAAACGGATCATCTTATTCCTATAGATAATATTTGTATTGCTCCGAAGTGAAAGGGATCATCTAATTCCTTCAGCTTTGGAACAGCTACGTTGTATTTTCCATACAAGTCACTTCTGGGGAGCTGATGTGACTGGCGTGTGTCTGTCTGTCTGATAACTTGACCTGACCAACACAGTGTTTGGGCTGCAGTCACCAATAAAATTGTCCTCAGTAATGCTTAAAAGAGAAAATATTTGACTGAGGCCCAGAAACTTTTTAACTTCTGACTCAGAACGATGAAGTCATATATCTATTATAAATTTGCTAAGAGTTTATGTAGTAAAAATTTGACCAAATATTCAACTTGAATTTAATAAGATAGTATGTTTACAAAAGGAAATGACATTCAGACGCTTTGCCTCTAGTTCTTATGCTATGTTATTAAATTCATGTCGGGTGTTTGGTCAATTTATTTTATTTCGCATTTCTATCCTTTGCTAGTGAATCCAATAGATCTTAGATCTTCAAACTATTTTGATGTTCATCAAGGATGAAGCTTTTGTTTCTTTTTTAAATTTTGCCAAGAGTTTATAATTTCTGTGGATTACAAAATGGCAAGATCGTAAGGAAAAATTAGACTCCATTTTTGTTTGTTTGCAATCTTTCTTGAACTCCTTGTCTCAAAGTTATGAGATCTGGAGATGGGATAAAGCAGTTCTGAGCTAATGTTGACACTTTATCTTGGGCATCTGGTGCCAAGCAATCTGTGGCTGTGGGTTCACTTGAAGTTTAGACCCACACTGGCTGGTTTGGTACCATCAGTGCTTGTGGGACTTCAATCTTCGAGCTTGTTAGCTAGGCTAATTCTATTACATTTCCACTCTTTCACTCACAGTTTGCCAACATCTGAACTTGTTTAGCTAATCTGCTTGTTTCTTTCCATTTTCAAGTGGTGCTTTGATTGTTTGAGAATTAAAAAGTAAAAAAAAAACCTTGCTCTGTACGTTTTCCTTTTTCTGTTGTAGTCATCAAGGGATATGGAAGAGAAAAAACTTAAATATTAAATGGTGTTTTGGTTAGAGAAAACTAAAAACTACAATGGACCTTGCACTCTACAGTTTTTATTTCTCTCTTTCTGCTCTAGTCATCATGGGATATGGAAGAGAAAGTGATGCTAGCGGCACTAAATTTACCAAATGATCTGCATCCCACCACAGTAAGTCCAGTTAATAAAATAATCTTTTCCTTTTAAACTAAAGGTAGCTCGGGATTGGATAAACAAGGGTCTAATGATTTTGCTATGCATCCTGTCATACATTATCGAATGGTTTCATGTCATCGTATTTTTTCATATCAGTATGTTTTAAAAAACTTAGGTTTGTGTTTTCGAAAGTAATTGTGGTCCAAACTCATTAAATTTCGTCATAAAAATTTTTGTGCAAAAAGGGCCAAGGAAGAATTCAACTGGCCCTGGGGTAATCAATCATCTATCAAGCAGCTAAACACCGTCATTTTCCCAGTCATCTTGTTTGTCTGGTATCAGTGCTATTGATTCATTGACTAGTTGTGAAAAGTTACATTGCTTCTTCTTAGCATTGTTATTCAGTTCAGTTTGTATGTATGAATATTTCAAACGCCTGGGGAACAAACAGGAAAATTTTTTTTTTCTTTTTAAATCCAGGGTGCCCACTCAAATTTCATTTTAAATTTCAAGATTGAAAAAAAAATTCAAGACTAACTTTGACCACACAAATCTTAACCCTGCATCGATGACAAAGGGATCTAGATTTAAGTGTGATGAAGTGCTAGGTCTAGAACATTGAGGCTGAGCGTCATCTGATTTGTTGGAACTAGAACTATCACTTGGTCCAGGCTTACCAGATTTAGAACTTTGTGTTTGACTTTGAGTGTCATTTGATTTGCTCTTGTTAAGGTACCTAAGCACACTATTTCCTTTGGTTTGAGCTAGTGCAGCAGCGTTGTGCTTCTTTCCCTTTGCGTGAGAAACGAGGGCAGAACGTCCCATTGTTTCTATGTCGATCTTTTTTTTACACAACTTGCAATAAGCTTTAAGTTTGTTTTCTCTGGCTTCAACCCAGTCTTTAAAGAGTGGATCCTCCTTCCACGATTCTTGAAAAACGACGTTTGGCATCGTGAAGAAGCTCAAGAGTCAGGTCTATAGATCTAATTTCTATTTCTAGGCCTACCTTAAATATCTATTTTCATTTAGAATCTAGATATCTACATAGAATGATTAAATTCTAATCTAGATCTAAGACAAGATATTAGCCTAGGTCTGAAATCTAACACTGTATGTAGTTATTAGTACAGCAAGAGTGGTTATATATATCAGCTGCTCTCAAGATCAGAATCTAGATCTAGATTTCAAAATGTAAAGCACTTACGTTATAGATCGTGTATAATTTCCAAATGCGGCTTCTCTTGCTGAGGATATTGTGAATGAATGGGAATGACAGAACAGATGGGAAATGCATTGACTGTAAACAAAGAAGCGATCGCTCCGCGCATGCGTAGCAATAGGTCTGAAAAGTTTTATTACTGGTGCGGTAAATTTTTTCGACCCTCCGCGAAAAGTTCCGGTCACATTGCACTATCGGAAGGCCCGAGTCTATCTGGTTGGCCGACGAAAAAGCGGGAGGCTTTGAGAGTGGTAAATCCAGAAAACTTTTCTGAGTGCAAGTAAGACCGATTGACCGGGAATCACGCCGAGATAGTACTAAAACAGATTAGAATGGTCGGATTTAGTTTTCCCGACTAAATTGTATAAATTCCCGACCATTTTCTTTTTCAATACTGGTTTTTCCCGACCTTGAGCAAATTATGAAATTCCTGACTTTTTCCCTTTTTCCCGACTGAGTGGGAACAATGTAAATCGAACGATGAATAAAAATATTTACAAAAAAATAAATTAAAATATCATATCTGGACATGGTTTTCATCCATCAAGTTTTTCATTTAGGTAGGTTTGGATAATGTGGACTTGTCTGTATTACACATGTTTTTCTTGTCCTAGAATACTCAACAGCTGGGAGACAAGAATATACTATAAAGGTAGTCACTGCAAAAACAGTAATGATTATAAGCTTTTATAGGGTAAATTAGCACTGAAGTGAAAGCACTGCAATAAACAGATTATATCAGTCACTCATTCATTTGGTTTCTGTCATTTTTTTTCTTCCATTTGTTTTAGCCCTTGGACGAGTCTTTAGTCCTGCGTAAAACAGAGTCATTTTCAGGTAAGACAATGTAGCAATTATAATGAGTGAAAAATTTAAAGCATGTGGGTTATGCCCTTGCTAAGATATTGTATTGAATGTGGATTGACAATGTAAAAAAAATTTATGAAATACCAAACAGTTTTCAAATACAAGTATGTCCCCGAACATTGGGAAATATCAATTGAAACAATTGTCTCATACCCAGGGTGAATGATTAGGAAGTTAGAGATTAAGATTTTTGATAAAACAATATTAAAAGGTCTTTTTTTTCTTCTTTTTTTTGCCTACATGTTGGTCAAGCAAAGCTTTTAATGTCTTTTCACAAAATATTGATAATTTTGAAAAATTTGTGCTAAAGTGATTTTGTCAAGGCAGAACAAACCGGTGTTAAAACAGATGGTCAGACCGTTTTCCTACTCATGTTGGGGTTTTTGGCCGGCACTACAGCACCACCTATCCTGCTTTTGTTTGTTAACCCCTTTGTGACATATAACGTACACTGTATGTCCTATTTGTCATGGCAAGATGCAGGCACAACGTATATTGTACGACCTCAAATCAGTGGATTTTGCCGTTCTCCTTGAGGCTAAGTTGTACAATATACGCCGTGTTTTGTACTGCATAAGAGGGGCATTAAACGCAGAGTTTTTTAAAATCTGACATCATAATTGGATTTCAGTGATGTTATAAATATCAGATAATCTCACTCTCTAACCAGAAATTGCCAAGTCATGGCGACAGACAAAACCTACATCACAGAGGGGTTAAGCTTAGGCCACGCTGTAGTAAGTAGATTTCTCTGTCTGACCGTCAGTCCCTATGCTGGTGTGGTTCTACCCTAAGACTTAATTTGTTTCACCCTGGCTGGAATGGAAACAGGCTGCAAGGAAATTCAATTCCCATTTGTTTCTGAGAATTTGGTTAGTAAGCCTACTTTGCTTGCCTCCATACTGACCACTTGTGTATTTTGATAGTACCAGAGACAGATAGTAACACTCATTGAGTTTTGCTGGTTTGCTTTTCAGTACCAGAGCCTGCAAAGCCCCTCAACCATGTAAAGATTGCCAAAAAGTTTGATCTCATCAAATTCAGGTGGGTGTTTTAAAGCACTCTCTTTTACAATTGAATTCAGCGATATTGAAATTTGTACAAATCATCCCTCTCTTCAATGGAAAAACACCATCATGAGAATTGAAAACATATATGTCACCAAAGAATTAAAGTTTTTGTCAGAGGAAACAATGGTTATCATATTTACCAGAACTTTGAGCTTCAAGATCTAACTCTGGTCAAGTCCATACACTCCAAACCTGGAGATGTGCTGAATTTGTTCAGGTTACTGATTTTTTTTCTCCAGCAATATTGACTGATAATTCGATTTTGAGATACTCGGAAATTAAACTCTGTTCCCCCAAGATATAAAATGTCCAAACTGGACTGTTCAGTGGGACCCGTGAATAAAGATCTCGTAAAATGTTGCTAAAATCAGGTCATATAAGAGGGATGTGTTAGTTGAGGAGTTAAACTGCTATACCCATAGAAATCAAAGTCCTCAAATTCTGAGTCACATAAGACTTAAGAGGGGTGGTCTTCATTGAGGGGTTCCACAGTATTTACAATGTATGCTCCAGCTGTAATACTTATGGTTGTTTTT
>BMAT01008325.1:36661-49126 GCA_019649035.1 Elysia marginata | reverse complement strand
TCACTTCTATCTTTTTATTATTAATAACAGTACAAGTCCTTGTTTTAACCTTCTTTTTCAGCAATATTCAATAACCATGACAAGTCTTTTTTGCTTTCTGCGATGAATACAGTGTCGTCATCATATCGTAAGTTATATATTGTGTCCTATAACATAGATACCTGATTGTCCAGGATGCTAGATGCAGGTTGGAATTACCGGCACAACAATGTGAGCCACCAACAGTTAGTGGTAATAATCATGACAAATCCATCGCCTTTGCTCTACATGTAGTAGCATAGAAGCATTGGTAGCAACGCTGTAGTAGTAGTAGTAGTAGTAGTAGTAGTAGTAGTAGTAGTANTAATAGTAGTAGTAGTAGTAGTAGTAGTGGTAGTAGTAGTAATAGTAGCGAGGCAGTTGCAGTATGTATAGTACTACTTCCTGTCTCTCTACGTCTCGGTTTGTCTGTCTGTGTGCCTGTCTCTGTTTATGTATTTCACCCTGTCAATCTCTGTCTTTTTTTTTTCGAGGGTTATCTGTGCCTTTTTTTGCTTCTAATGCGTGGTCGATTTCACCCCCCAAAAACGCCCCTCTCTCTCCCTCCCTCTCTCTCTCTCTCTCTCTCTCTCTCTCTCTCTTTCTCTCTCCGACTACTACCGACTAGTAGTATTCGTAGCAGAAGCATCCAGATTAGCAGAAGTAAAAGAGGTGGTAGTTGTAGAAGCAGTAATACTAGTATTAGCAGTAGAAGTTGTAGTAGTAGTAGTAGTAGTAGTAGTAGTAGTAGTAGTAGTAGTAGTAGTAGTAGTAGGCCTAGTAGTTACTGTAGTAGTAGTAGCAGCAGCAGCAGCAGAAGCAGCAGCAGTAGTGAGACAGTAGTGGTAGTAAGATGTAGTAACATGCGTCTTCGTAGTAGTAATAACAGCAAAGGTGGTAGTACTAGTAGTAGTTGTAGTACTTAAGTAAAACGCAGTCTGGCTGTGGGTATACATAGGACCATGGTAGACGAGGCATACGTGTGCCTCCTTCCATTCAAACATCTCATTTTATGCCGCTTTCGTTCGGGTGAGATTAGAGATTGCGCTCCGTCAAGCATACCTGGCTGTTAGATTTCACTCCCCAAATTCTAGTCAATGTCTGTATTAATTTTGAAGAATTATAAAAAGCAACATCAAAGACAAACTCTTTTTTTCAGCGTTTTATTAAAAGTTAGTGTGTTAAAAAATCTTTCTTTAAATGTGGATCTAGAATTTATTAAAAGTTTAAAAGCTTTCCAACTTAGCTTCTGTGATGTGAATGAGCGCTGCCGCTCTTACAAGGGAGTGTAAATGAACAGCTCTATTTCGTAGTCTAGATTCGGATTGTTGAAGAAAGATGGCCGCCGTCTTCTTGAGGACTTCATTGTTGACAGTGTTTGGATAACATACTTGGATAATTTACCCTCTTTTACTCGTTGTGATCATAGGTGAGAATTTTTATCGTTTAAAAATATTTAAATCATAAGATTTAGATTTTACCTTGCCACATTGATTTTAGAGGCTCTTGATAATGAACTGCTGTCTTTAATCGCTTTAGATCTACTCCAGGCAAATCAAACGGAATCAGTCACCAGTGAACAGCAGGCTCTCTCTGTTCCTGCGGCACTCCCAGTTTTAGACTTATTCCGGGGATATCTAGATTTTCTAGATCAAAATCTGTGTGGGCTCGACATAGATCCAGCAATAGAATGGTCCGACAAAGACTTCTACTCTGTAGTGTTAATATTTAGGGTTCTGAGAGCCTCAGGCTGGGGAGTAGGAAGGCGGCTAGACTCCTAGTCCTAGCTTGATTTTCAGAACTTCCTCATGAATCAGCTTGTTGTTTTGAACCGAAATGTTATTAAATTATTATTAGATCTAGATCTAGATTTAGTTATATAATAGGTCTGCTTCATCTACCCCACCAAGGGTCTCTAGTCTAGGCCTGATCTGTCATAGTTTTTATTGAGCACCAAAAGTAAAGCGACGTTTTGAAATGAATCAATGATCAATTTATCGGGATAATCCTGGCATTGGCCCGCTGAGAGAACAGACGAAATGAAGTGGATGATAACCCGTTTTTAACACCAGCGGGCCGATCCCTGGATTAAGCCAATTTATCTTCTAACTTGAACACGTTGAAGTTTCTGATTTTTTCGGTTCTTTGAGCTTATAACATTAATTTTGTCTCAAACAAAGATAGATCTATAGGCCTATTTATTGAAAAATGGTGTTACTAGTGTTAGATTAGTGAACCGTCCATCTACCGTACCTAGGTTGCAAATGCTGCAATGCGGCAAACCAGGGTAAAATGTCCACCACAGACATTGCTTTGCTTACTAGACAAGAAGATGTCATTTATAAATTTTCTTCGACTAGATAGTGTTACTTAACTTGTATTACTTTAACGTACAAAGTTATGTTAGATGGTCAAAGGAGGGTAAAACTATGAAACTATGACAAAATGCTGTAAATCTGTCTGCTGAATAAGACAGAAACTAACAATACTGTCATAATTATAAATGTAATACTACGACTTTCTGAAATTGCATCATAATGTTTGTCAGAAATTCTAAGTAAATTGATAAAGAAAGATAGAAACTGTCACGCTCAAAATCTGTCCGTTGTGATGGATATGCTGACAAAATTTTTGTCCACCATCACATTCACAAACAACAGATTTTAAGTGTTTTTCTTTCTTTTCTTTTAATCAGTAAGGTCTTTGTGGATAAAATTTTCAACTCTACTTAATGTAAAAATGTTTGAGATGGGTGCAGAGCAAGAGCTTTTTTAGGACAGCCTTATTTTCTTTGCTATGCTGCCTTAATAATACTTTGTCCACCATCACAATTGACAGAATCATGACCTTTTGTCACAACCTCATAAACTAGGGCCTGTAGATGTACATTATTGATTCAAAAAGTTTACATGTCTAGAATCAGCTCAAAGTCAAAATTTAGTTTCCTAAGAAAAATGCAAATTAATAGGAACACATTACTAGATCTACACTTTAACAAGTTTTCAACGGCATTTTATTAAATGCAAGGATTTCAAGCCAGTGCAAATTTTAAAGTTTTTGTTGTTTTTCTGATATATCTGTGGATCTATGCCCCTTTATCTTTGGATTACAACCCCCTTAGAATAACATTACGTTGACCGATGGGTCAGTGTCTGCCTCAGTACAAGCTAACTTAAACTAGTATGCATGTTTTAATTACAAGAAAATAGAAACTCAAAGAGTCAAGCAAAACATGAAAAGTCAAACGTTATATTGGTAAATTGTTTTAAAATTGCAAACAATAAGTTAGTAAAACTTAGTTTAACTTCAAAACTATTTTCTTTTTCTTTTTTCTGAATGCTTGAGTTTTCACAACACTGAATTACCCTAGAGAGGTGAACATGTTCTATCAAAGCATGGGGCCGGGAGGAAAACACAATCATGATATTGAGTGTTCCATGACACTTACAATATGAACTTGTTATGGTTTGGTTTCTATACAATGTCATTCAAAACCACTAAAAATTCATGTTAGCCTTGGTCTAGAGCTGTAAGTATGTATTGTTAAATTCCAAAGTTTACATGCCTCATTGCTTCCAGGATATGTAAATCTTTCATGTTTAAGCTGATATCAACCCCCCCCCCCCTCAAATTTGGGATTTCAGCTCAAACATTTTTCTCGATAAAAACAAATGAATCAGTAATTCAAGACCTGCTTACAAGTAACTTATTTAATTAAACTTTAAAAAAATTAAGAACAAGATAAAGAGCACAATTTGTGTCCCTTCATCCCAGACGAGCTCTTTCTTTTTGAGTCCTTTACTTTCTCTGCCTGTTCGTTGCTAGATCTCTTTTCTTTGTTATCATCTTTAGTTGCACCTTTTATTTTACAAGTCATACACGTCCCTTACCCATTCATCCGTCCATCCTTTTTTGATTATCTCATTCTCTACCACCTTTCTAATCCTATCCAAATTATGGCTTTTTTCAAATTGACACACATATCTTATTTATAAGTTATTTGTTGTAGTCTTCTATATATATCATATGGCAACAAAACAAACAGAACAGTGTGTTTGAACCATAGGCTTAGGAGGGAACAATTGGTCACTAAACCCTTACCGAAGAAAAATGTGGATTTATGGTTCAGTGGTTTGCAGCTGCTGGTACAATCCCCAACCATGACTCTTGTTTTAACTGCCTTGGGAAAGCAATGTATTCACTTTCTCCACAGTCGACACATGTGTAAATGGGTACCTGGCTATAGGCATTGCAGCTTGAAATTTCTGGAATGTTAGTATTTGAGTGTCAAGCCAGGCAGCCGTACTGTAATGTGCTCTGAAATATGAGGTGAATTTGCTCTGGTGTGTATTAGCCTCCTGGTGAAAATGTGTATTTAAATAATAAAAGTCTTGACAATGTCTTTTGCGCTGGAAGGCTATATAACTATAATAATTTAAATACACATTTGTCCATTGTTGTTTGGATTTGCAATGCGCCTCATTACAACCGATTGCTATGGTTTAAACGAGAAAAAATATTTTAGAAATTAGAGTCTACATGTATATGAACCCTCATTCAGATGGTAGAAACATACTTAGCATTGACTTTGAAAGAAAAGAAAACACCCAAAAAGGCCTTTAGGGAGCAAATGAATTGCTGGCCCAGAAGTTGGCAGAACCCATTTCATAATTATAAACGCCTTTCCAGTTCATTGCTCTTAGATTCGCCCATCCCGTTATCATCTACCAGGTCTTTTAGTTATCAACTTTCCCCTCGTTTCTACATGTAGTGTGTAACGTTGAAATAAATTCCTACAAGACATGGTATAATAAGTATTGTATTTTTGTTAAATTCAACTTGGATCCATACGATAATGCTGTGGCCTGTATATTTGGTGGTGGAATGTGTCCCTTCGCTTTTACAGCTTTTCTACCAGGCACCAAATATTGTCTCAGACCCTCACCATTGTACCCACGTCGCTTCCCATTAATTTTTTGTCACGAAAGCAACCGGCGTCAAAGGAGAGAGGACACATGCTGTGTTCCTTGACCCAACTGCTAGAATCCTAGATCTAGATTTGTTGATTGATTGATTGATTGATTGATTTATCCGCCAACAGTTTCTCTTCTGTGGATCTGCGACAGAGTAGTGGCTTCCAATTTCAGAATCGAGATCGAGTTCAGCCGTTTTGGCTGCCGTTCATGCGTGGCCGGTCGCATTTTTTTTACAGTCAATCGGAATCCGCTCTGCCACAGATCTATAGATTTACAGTCAGCGAGGCGTGGAGATAATAGGGCTCTAATTCTATTAAACCTCTCCGCCTTCTCGGAGACTCTGCCAATGATCTTTGAAGATTTCTCAGCGAACTTAGGGAACGTTGAAAACATAAAAAAGTGAGTTTTGTTATTTATAATTGTACGTTGTTCCTGCACCGTATAGGTCTATATGGCACGCGGATTTCCGCTTCTAAGGTCCCTTCGGCTTACAATGCTGTACGTCTTATAATGCATTCCCTGTAAAGTGTTATGTTTCGCCTCATGCAAGCTGGCCTGTGCTTTCTTTTTAAACACAGAAGGCCATGACTGTCTGCATTAGCATTAAGAAACCGTGCTCCATGCGATCTCCAAAAATTACGTCAAAAACTCTCTGGAAACATGATAATATACTTATCCTAAACAAGTCCGAACTTTCACCCAATTTAAGGTAGCTCTTATTCTTAAAAAAAACGCATCGGCAACTTCCACGCCCTTTTGTTCTAAACACAGTACAGGCCTCTATCTACAGTAGGCTAGTACATATACTGTAACAGTAACACTTGAAAGTACCGTAGTAGCCTAGTTAGGATTCCGAGATGGTAACAGTGAAGTGTAATTGATCTTTGCCGTTTTCACACCGACTGCATCAAGTAGCCTAGATTAGTGCATTATCATGTGAATGGCGCGTTGCCTAGTTCAATGTGATATAAACAGGGATGTCCTTTTTCATGTTTTAACCTGAAATCAGGTTATTCTGGCTCCTTCAGCTTGGTTTGAACACTAAAATATTTTATATGTCGTGTATTCTGGACTCTGAGTTGGTGTTGTATGAAGGCCCGAAGACATGCAAAAAAAAAATCAGATTTTTTTCTGTCTTGAGGGCATCCCTGGGTATTTCTTTCTGAAGATTTTTTTTCCTTTTATCCCATAGCACACCGTAGATTTTCATTCCTCTTTTTATTTCAAGTCGTCCCCGCAAGCGTCAATATCTTGATCAGTCTATGGTGTTTTGATTAGCTTTGACTTAAGGATGGAAATACATGTATTGTAGAAGGCATGATTTTGTTTCGCGTGTTACAGACTTACTTCCTTTGTCTGTTTTTAATATTTTACTAGCTGAGGGTAAATGTATTTTCAAAAATAAAATTGTACCGGTACCTGGTTTATGTCTAGAAACACGTCTCTTTATATTTACCCTTGCCTTGTAAAATCTATTCTTGCACCAGCTTGACAAGTTCGTTCTGGTTTCGAGCCTCTTAGTGTTTGCCTGTCCGGGTTCTAAATAAACACCAGGCGCCTTTTTCAACGAAAGGCTCGTGCCAAGATTACCTTCAGTTTAAACCACAGAGTGCTTCGAACTTCAATGGGATCGTAATGTTGATGCAGAAAAGAACTGCCCATAGAATGATGAAGGTAAAGACACTGTCCGGATTGAGGCTTTGAGCGGAAACTTTGTCGTGTAGGGATGTGAATGACATGATCTGGATCTGTTAAACAAGCGTCGCAGTAGAGCTATGATCTAGACCGAGTCATGCTGCCCTTCTCCATAGTGTATTCGACTTAAGTTTGGCGTGACATGGATTGGACATTATCAGTTTCTTTTATCTCGATATTGCTGCTTTGATTTTGATACTGTTTCAAAAGGTCAAAAGCAAATTCGCGAATGATCTATAAGGCTTAAAAAACTTTGCTATCTTTAATTTGTACAAGAAAAAAAATAACGTTATCTGAGGAAAAGTGTTTTTACTTTTGGTGTTTTGCACCATCTATATAACAAGCCAAATTCAAAGAGAATGATTAAAAAAAACCAACTTGATAATATTAATAGCTCTTTCGTTATCTCTATATGTGTAGAAACTTCCCTCTTTAATTCTCCCCATCACGAGTTTTAAATGCGTTCCTCCTCTTATCTTCATCACACAGTGTATTACTTACCTCTAGTATCATTGTTCAAATATTGAAGCAGTAATCGTTTCCTGTCAAAAGGAACAACTGTTTACCTTGCTTCTCCTGAACCTCTCCCCCCACCCCCTGTCACAAACACGTACAGTGATGTAGCCAGAAAAACTCTGAGGCGCTAACTGGTTGCTTTGTTCCCCGTGTTTCCCCGTGTACCGGCTGCCGTCCTAGCAAACCCGAAAATTAAAGCCACATTGTCACTGCTTGCTTTTCTTTTTCATCTTTGAGACCGAAGAAACAGTCTTCATAATTCTTAACAGCTTGCCACCTTCTGAAGGCTGGCCGTCAAATCTCTTGAAAACGATACTATCGGAAAAGCCGTGTAGACCTTCTTCTTATTTGAACAGCTTCACTTTGTGCAGGAAAGGGTTGTAACAAAATAATGTTTCTCTTCCGCTTTCGGTCAGACTGGTCTGGTTTGACTCAACTGTACTAACCTGTAGAAGCCTGTGTTCGGCATCGATCGCTTTAGAGAATAAAATAGATGCCAACTGCATCTTTACTCTTGCATTGGGTCGGATTATCTAAACCTACATCGTGCTTTGAGGCGTTTTGTGATGCTAGTAATTTTAGTTTATAGGTTTTCTTTGGATATTATTCTTTGGACTGAGATGTAACGAAGGTGAGCATGGGCTACGTACTAAGCTATGCATTTTTGCACTTCTAGTTAAGTTCCCAGCATTAATTTTAAGATAAACAGCAATCTGCCAGCATACTTTCCCCGGCTTTCATTGTAAACACTTAGAGGATGTTTAAGACGGTTTCTCATCGACAGTTTGCTTTGAAGTTTCGCCAGTCTAAACTCAGATCTCTGTTGTTACTAAAATTGGCTGCTCAATCCTCACGATCACCGTTTTAGATTGACTAGATTTGCAGATTAATTGCGACTTGGTTTGCAATAAATTAATCTAAAATCAGTTTTCCCCAGCGTTTGTTTGTTCGTTGTCATGGTTACATTGCTAAACAGCGAGAATATATATATAGATCTTCCCTTTGCATGATGATCGTCGCATAAATTTATTGTTCTCAAGGCTATAAATAGACTCGTGAGTGATGTGATGCTTGGATATCATACAAGTTTATGTTGGAGAGTGTTGGATGTTTTTTTGACGCAAGCACTTTTAGGATTACATTCAACATTCCAATCACTCTGCCACATAGTATAATTTATTAATCTGCCATTAATTATGATGGTACCGTATCGCCAGATATATAAGGTGGAATCCGACTAGCTAGACCTCCAAGTCATGAGGTCCCGTCTGCAATTAGAAAGTTTTCCGAGGATTGTTATAGAGTTTCAGTTCTCTGTTACTTGAGTTCAAATATTTTCCGTTTAACTTGAATGTATTTCTGACTTAACTTCAATCTTCAAGAGTCTACCGTTGTTTCTGGTGGGCTCAATCACCTCAATGTATTTTTTGTGCCTTTATATAGACACTTTAGATCATGGTATTTGGATTATAGCTTACTTCAAGTTATATTTGTACTACAAACAGGCCATTCTTTAGTGCATCGTTTGCGCATTAAAATGTACGCCCACATGATTATTCGCGTATAAAGTTATTTAATACTCCTAGACATTTATTCAGAATAATTCAGAGACAGTTAATGATCAAAGAGGACACCTGTTAAAGAAATAAGCAGTGTCGCGATCAAATTAGGATTAAAAAAAAAGAGCGCACTCGATTACCTTTATGATTATTTTCTCATTTAAAAAACAATCTTACAATTGCAGTACTCATTTCCACTCGTTCATGGTACATATTTACTTTAGAGCTTGGAAAAGTGGCGGGGTGTATCGTTTAGCAGGGAGATTGTAGTGGAATCGAGACGTTCTGTTCTCAAGATAAACAACCAACTTTAAGGAAACTTGTTTCTGTGGTAAAAATGCGTTGTTTGCCGTACAGTCTTGATGGTTCGTAATTACGTGTGTTGAATGTGTTTCACTTTCTGTACTTCAGTGTGAAATACCCGGTATAATAATTTTCGCAAAATATTTTCCATTTTCTTTTCAGCAGCAATGTTCGTGCCAAATTTCCAATAATGGACCAATAAAGTGTATCTTAATATCTTTTCTTATCTTACCATCCGGAATGTAAATGAAAATGTGCAAAACTTGTGTCATTTTGATCTGTCCCTTTCAATTTTTGTATAACTAAGAAAGGTAAAGTTCTGAAACATTCTTGAATCATGGGTCGGGCCTTTTACACGCTTGTGTTAAACAATTGAAACGTAGGAGGTTAGAAATATTTTTTTTTTAATTTTGTGTAAACGGCCCGTTCTCAAACCATGCAGGATTGAACGAAACGGAATTGAAGAATTCATCAACTTGGCTTTCGATTAACTCCTCCACTTTGTTCAAACTTAAAGCTCAAATACAGCCCATGTTACAATGTAAATTGACTTTGCCACTGCCCACCTTTTCGTATGCGCTTGTTAAGTGATTAAAATATCCATGTCTAGACAAACATTCACCGTCTACTTCGCTTAACAGCGTCGGCTATTTTACACTATAACTGTTTCATATTTTACCTATAGGTACAACATTTTTAATGGCATTATGGTTTTTATGCATTTTACTTATATATTTGTCCACAACGACCAGATTATTAATTGTTTTATGTCGTGCATGTGAAGTTAGGGCGTTAAATAACAAGCGAATGTAGTAGAATCATTAGAATGTAGAGATGGAAAACTTTCAGATTTAAGCTGTTTTCAGTTTTTCCTCCCTCAACTTTGGGGTTTCAGCTTAATTTTTTTCTCATTTTACCATATTCAGTAAGCTTTTGCAGTCTTCGATTTAATGAAGGCCACAACTCCTGTTCCTGTAAGCTTTTTATTGTTTTAAATAGTTGTCCTTGCCTATTGATACTCTATAGTTCTATTGATTTAAAAGCACTATGAGTCTCGTGTCTAGTTCAGCTTTTTTTCTTCATTGGCCATTTATAACCCTGTTGAATGATAAAGACATATTTTATGTATCGAAGCACTGCCTCTAAAACACATTTCCATGGTCATTGGAAAAGTAAAGTTTCATATTCATATTGATCTTGTGTTAAACCCGTCACTGTTGCGGACAGAGAGACCAAGAAGACCACGATAAACTCAGGCACAAGTTTCATAAGATTTTGATCTAGATCTTGAGTCTTCCAATTTTAACCATTCTAGATGAATGAGTAATGAAGGAAACATTTAGAGGGAGGGAGGTAAGGGGGTGGGGACAATATTGGTGTGAAACGTAACATTCCTGTGTCGGCCAGTCAAATTTTGCACTGTCGGCTGTCGGTGTGTGTTTGTTTTGGCGAGATAAGGCCCTAGGGTCCAATGTGAGTGATTGTTTTGTCAGTGTTGTCTCGGGTCTGTACCATGTCCGACTTCCGGAAAACTTACACGCAGCACAGTCAAACTGTTTGCACTCAACAGGAGGTGATCTATTATATCATGCTACTTGGTCGTATCTAGTTCATAGTAGCTTCGACGGAAATTTGACCGTCTTTCAAACCTGTCTTTAAATCTTGTAGTTCAAGTTGTACCAAAAGGTTATCTCTCCGGGCTTCTTCTCGATCAGTCTGACCTCTCTATATTGACACAACTATTATAGAATGGATTGCTATGTATGCCCTCCTATGTTTTGATGCTAATGATTTAATGATGTGCAGTATTAGACCTTTCATTGTTTCAAACTATGGTTTGGATCTGGTTGATTTTAGTTTTTTACCGTTATTAATAGATAGCATTTGGTTTTCAAGCCAAGTCTTATTTTTTACAGGTTTTAATTCCTTTCACCCATGAGGTTTATTTTCTAGTGTCCGAGATACCGATACAGTAAAGCATTTCTTAGATTTGTATCGTTATTTCTTTGGTTTTAACAGGCCTTTTCGCTCCGTCTAATTTTTCACCTTCTGCCCTGCCCCATATTTCAACTCTCTTTTGTCTTTTCTCTGTGATCTATCTATTGCTGTTTATTTCATTAAACCCACGAAGGTTATAATGTACACTCAGTTTTCAGCTTCTCAGAGCTACCTCTAGCAAGCATCATGGGTCCAATGCATACCGAGACAACCAAAGTCAGTTCTCTCTAAGTTGTCTCTTGCTTATCTTTGTTTGTGATGGGCTTCAGTGTGCGTGACGGGGCACCGGTAATGAGGGACTGCTTGGCTGCAAATGGCCGCGCTCTGTTCTCCGTATGTTTTGCCTGAGGAAATGAGTGTATATTTTGGTGCGGATCATGCAATGGAAGACAAGGGAGCGTTATTTTTTTATGCAGTTCTGTCTCAGATCTCGAAAATGTTGCTGATATTGCGTGCCGAATAAAATAATTTAGTTACTGCCATTTCGTCTCGGGAATTAGAAAATTGCTTTTGATTTCAGTGGTTGAAGCTTCTGTTTTAATAATTTCTCGGATGGGAAGTGGCGGCGCCGGTGGCCCTAAGGTAATGAATCCGCCTTGAAATCGACAGAAAATATTTGTTGTGGGTTCGAATCCTATGCTGGCGACGAGGAGTCGTGGACACACCGTTTCTCAGTTCTTCTGATTTGGAGACTGTTTTAGTTCTAAGACGTAAAAGAGCAACGCCTCACCATGCCACGGAGAGCTTGCATTCTACGCTCATTTCAAAAAGAGAAATGTACCGTTTTTTTTTTTTTATTGCAAGAGTATCTCTGATTGGCATACATTTTATCTAATCAACGACTTCAGCGCCCGAGCATCATAATACATTGCAAGTGAGTTCTTTTTTGGTGCGCACCACCGGTATTAATTTATTAATTTAGCGCGGCGCTGAGCGAGCGATATGAACGCGCGGAGGAGGATAGAGTCTACCGTTACCTGTGTAGGCTACCGCCCTGTCAGATTCATTCTACACGCCCATCAATCACGCCTGGTCTTTTGTAATACTATTGTTTGCTGTAGTGTTGCGCTTCAGTCGCTTTGCGTTAATTGTGATCCTCTTTAATGTGCTGCTCTTTGCTTGTTTTCCCTTTCATGCTTATCTCTAAATCCCATCGCCCGTAACACCCGTACCTTTTGTTTTCTCTTTGGACTCCCTCGTGCTCTTTCCCACCCTTCCTCCTTCCCCAAACTGGCCTTTTCTCTCCTTCTGTTAGTGTTACCTCTTTTTTTCTTTCCTTATCCTCCAGTGATGAACAAAGGCAAATCACAGCCCTTAGATGAAATATATTTTGTAGTAACATGTTAATGTGTGTGTGAATATAGCGCCAGGATTTTCAGTTACTTTCAGAAATTATATGT
>BMAT01008325.1:2920-13698 GCA_019649035.1 Elysia marginata | reverse complement strand
GGGGGGGGGGGGGGGGGGGCAGAAAATTTTGCCTGATGGCTTCTTTGACTTGTTCCTATGACATGTGTTTCATTCTTCTTTTAAAAAAAATAAAATTGTCTTCCTTCAAATCCAAGCTTCCCTTTCCTTTAAAAAATTAGCAATTTCTTTTTTATTGTGGAATAAGTTTTGTAATACTCATAATACCACATACACATTTGAACAGATTAAGATTTTTTATAATAATTACTGTCGTTTCTTAATAACTGAGTTTGATACATTCCAAGTAAAATGTCTGACTCTCTATCTCCTTTGTTTTTCGGCAGATGTACAACCCCTACCTGGAGAACGTGACCAAGAAACACAGCAAACACTCCAGCACGGCTTTCAAAGTGTATGACATCGACGGCAGCAACCAGCAGGGAGGCGGCCCTGGGGGAGGAGGGATGATGGGCGGAGGGGTTGGCGGACCTCCGGGTCTCCGTGGGTCTAACCACCGCGCCGGCAGCAACAGCATGTTCCCCCAGAACCGAGCTGGCAGCGGGAGAGGGGGAGGAGGGGGCGGGGGCCACCACAACGACAGGTTCTACGAGGAGCAGGAGTACGAGCGGCGAGTGAGGAAGAGGCGGGCCAGGCTGCTGGTGGCCACAGAGGAGGCATTCACCCACATCAAGCGACTGCATGATGAGCAGGGTAGGCAACTCTTGGCAAAGCCTTGGCTTTTACACATGCTAGAAAATATATGTAGTTTTTTTTTTTTTTTAAAGCCATTTTGTAACCTATTCTGTGTCAATAACTTCATTTGTGAGGCAACCAGCGTGAATTGGATATAGCTCAGAATTTTTTCATGTTAGGCTTTAGACGTCTTCTTAAAGTGTATGTTATGGTCTTTATTATGTTGGGAAAGTTAGAAAGTCTACCTTTTTTTTTGTTCTTAGATATTTTGATCAAAAAGGAGGCTGAAATGGTTAGTTTCATAAAAGTTGGGTTGTTATAATGCTACAAATGAATGGCATGTATAATCTTTTTGTTCCATACCTCTAGTTGATGACAAAACTTTCAAATCAGTCTGGAGAGTGTTAAATAGCAAAAGCATTCCTGGTTTAAATCGAAATTTTATGCACCTTCTTGTTTTGTTTTGATTTTCTTTTCATATAACAGATTTAACATTTAAATTTTGTGCAAAACAAACCTGAAAAGTGTATCTTAAAACTGATATTCTTTCTCTATTTCGCAGGCCCAGCTATTGCAATGGACTCCCATGAAGCAGCTGCCGCCGTGTTCCCTTCCCTGGCGCGCTCTCTACAGAAGTACCTGCGTGTCACACGCCAACAGCCACGCTACACGATGGACTCTGTCCTGGCACACCTCGCCTGTTGCATCGCGCATGACATCAGCCCCCGCGCTTTCGTCTCCAGGTACCTCAGCCAGGGGCCGGTCATCTGCAGCGGGACGAGCGGTGGGGGTGGGGGTATGGGCGGAGAGCTTGAAGTCCGATCCACGGAGCGATGGTCACTTGTGTGTGACCAGCTGTTAACGCGAGAGCTTGACTCTGGCATGATCTTCCAGCTGAAGAAAGGCCCTGTATCGCTGTTATGTACTGTGCTTAAAATTCCTCACTTTTCTCTCACGGAGGAAATGGTTCATAGCAAAGCCAACAAGTTTGTGCTAAGGCTTAACTCGGAGACGTCTGTATGATGACGATTCTTCATAACTGGCGCAAAACAAGAAGTTTTCTTTTTAATAAAAAAAAAACAGTTTCAACCCACCTTCACACAAACTCTGGCGGCCCTATACCCTAGGAGATGCCACCCTGATCGTCATGCAAGAAGCAATTTGCAGGAAAGCCAAAAAACTTCTGACTGTAGGGGTGTTATGAGACAAACTCTTCCCAAATGTGTGGGACCATTCTTATGATATTCACCAGCTATATAATTTATTTTATGATGCTAAAGTTAAAAAAAAAAGGTCAAGTCTTAAGTAACATGCTAAATTTATCTCTGCTAGTAGCCTGATTACTGTGGCCTTGTTTCCTATCATTCTGAATCATATAGACAGGCTCATTGTCATAGTAAACTTGAATCATACACTTCATCGTAACTTGTTAAGAAAAGAGCAGGGACAGAGCTGTTTTAATATGCAGCATGAAAAAAGAAGTCCTGCGTTCAGGATGAATGAGCCAGGGTGGTGCAGTTTTCATTTTGAAATGCGTCACTGTTATGAACAAGACATTGTTCTAAGCTTCCAGACGTTAAACATTTTTTTTTTATAAAACTGCTAGTATAGATTGGAAAGATATTAAAACTTTTTTTTTTGGTGTCAAGTACTGAGAAAACAATATACACCTTTCAACAAGCTTTTCTCAAAGAAGCGGTTCCACTTTCTGACTCATTTGCTCGGAACGTAAGACATGCACTTCACAGCTCTTGAATAAAAAAAAAAATATGTCCCTTAGCTTTACATCTTTGTCATACCAAAATCTGAATTTTTACCAATTGCATTATTTCTCTCTTTACTTAAGTGTGATTTTATCAGGTTCTTTTGCAAAGCAAAAAAAAAAAATTTATATATTCAATTTTTATCATCAATTTTTTCAAGTACCAAAATTTAAAAAAAAAAACCTTTTAGGGTGGTATAGGCAAAGCTGACTTTTACCATTCCACCTGAAATCCGTTATGTAAATTGCCATGACAACCTTCTGATCACAAGATGGCAGCACTATGAGACTAGCCCTACAGTTTTACATAAATGCTAATCATTTTTTTTAAAATAAATTTTTATGCTTAAAACTCTTTATTATTTAGTGTGCTAGGTAGTTGTTTGTTTATATTACTAAACGCTCTAGTAATAATTTTCCCAGGTTTTAGCATTCATTTCTATTTCAGCCATTTCTGCTCTTAATGTTGGTGATAAAAACTTGTCTTTTCCATAAAACTAGCACTAGTTTCATCACTGGGATGTTGTCGGTAAAATAAAAACTGCTGTGAGTTTACATGGTTTAGTGTCCTAGGGCTGCATCGATTTTCTCCAGCCTTCAGATTTGCGGCAGATTTTCCTCCCCGGCATTAAGCTTCTTCCTGTTCCTTTGTGATCCTTGTTGGTACTAGACAGAGTTGTTTTCAGTCCTGATGAACTCTGCAGTCATCTGCAGATTGATCAGGGAGCCATATAGCTTCTGTTACAAGAATGTGTCACCTTAGGCCATATTGTGCAGCGGTGTCTGTTGAAGTGGACTCGGTCCTGGAGAATACGCTGTGTGTCCTCATTGTTGCCTGTTCCACTTTTGCATCCTAGGCTCTCTACTATCTGGAACTTTTAGCCTCAAGCAAACTATTGAAAGGTTTTTAAAGGTATAAAATTAGCAGTGGAGAGATGTAGACTTTGAGTGGAAACGCCCGAAATCTCTGCCCTTTGTATGACTTGAACCTTCGATTTACAGTAGCGTCGGCACCCTCTGCCTTGCCACCTAGAGAAACATAGCTCATACCATGTCGCCACTACGCTGCCTCTACTGTTTATTCTTGCCTGAAGCAAGTCACATATGTTAAACAGCAAGGGTAAATCAAGCACAGATTTCCTCAGGGGCCCAGCTGTTGAGGCGAGTGTTTTTAAGTTTATATCAGCAACCATCAAGACACCCCACTGTGAATGATTGATGGATTAGTGAAATGCTGGATTGAACTTGTTGGACTGCTATGATATTTTTATAATGAAAATTTAACTTGTGACCTGTTATTTAACAGGAAGAATAGTGGCACTCTAAATAAGTACAAATGAGTTTTAGAAATGTCTTAGATGGACAAAAAACAATAAAAACCTTTTAAAAACCCAAACCAGCGGCACATTTGTCCAAGCTTGACCTCAGCATAATTGAGTTAAGACACCCAAACCATCTATCATTTATAGCCTACAGAAAGCAAAATTTGATATGTTGTGGTACATTTCATGCCTTCAACTTTCAAGTGAGAAATCTAAAGACCAAGAAAAGCTTATAGTTTTTGTTTAAATCGTATGGGCTGGTTTGTTTGTTTTTTTCATCTCAAAACTAAAAACAAAAATTATTTTAAGTCAATGCCAAAAGCTGTAGTATTGCAAGCATCTGTTTGAAGTACCATGGTCTTCTTATCGATGCTTGAGTCTAACTCTTTCTCTCTTTGCATCAAGTTAATACTTATACAGTCACGTAAACCCTCACTCTACAGTGATGCAAGATTTCCAATTTTTGCAGGAATTCAGATTTAGCAGTTTTCTTAAGCCAAAAAAGCAGGAAAATTAAAAAAAGGACTAAACTATAAGAGAAAATTGTCCAAAATGAGGATCTAAACAAAATGTAACACTTCTTTTGGGGTGTACTGTTGTGCAGGCTCCAGTATAGAGTCATATGTACAATTTTTAGTTGATCTGTCAAAGCATCTATGGGGGCAGCTGTTGGTTATCAGTGCCAGGCAAAGAATTTTATGGAGGTGTTAAAATTTTCCTGTTTTATGTGCACATGTCCCTTGCATCATGACCGTATCAAAATGCCATTAGCTTCACCACCATGTTCTCAGTACATATCTCCGCATCAAAGACATCATGGCTGTCAATCCACATGACACCCATCACTGCGACAATTGCCTTCTCTACTATTATTCAGAACTGTTCCAGAACAAACTTAGGCTATACCAAGCTTTTGATTGCTTAGCCTGAGCAGCTTATGAAAGTTTTCTCTTGTGAGTTCCTCTTTTGTCATTAAAAAAATTATTCTTGTAATATTGCCAAAGTTTCTTTGCTATTGTATTATTTTCGCAAATTCAAATTTCTTATATCATACCTAAATTGCTTGAATTTGAAATTCTAGAAACAATTTCAATGTTGTTTCACTGTATGAAGAAATAGATGTTTTAAATTTTTTTTAAAATGTAATTTATATCTAATATAATCAGTTCTCAGGGCCATTAGATTTCCTTAAGAGTCAGTTTTAACTTAAAGCATATCTGTAGCAGTGCCATTAACAATATAAACAGATGAGTAGAGACAGAAAGAAAGAAAAAAGAGAGAGATATATATACTTAAGTAAAATTTTAATTTCACTTATTTTTTTTTACAAAAGATTACAATGCCGATCCCAAATTATATACATAGAAACTGAGTTGTGAACATGTGGGTCTATGTTTTTTTTTAGTACACTTTTTTTTGTACTTTATTGTGAGCTATGTATAAAATGTACATATCATTTTCAACTGTTAGTGAAAGTACAGTATGGTACATTGCGTTGGTGAATTGTAAATTTTTGTATATAGTCTTTAGAGTCATAAACTATTGCAGATTATTTTAGTCCGTTGTAATAGTAGCCAATTTTTAAAAAAAACCAGGTTTTCTTGTTCTCTTTATGTAGTTTCTTTTTGTATTTTTTGTTTTTTTCGCCCCTCCATTCAAGAAAAAAAGTTCATTATAGTTTGCTGACCCGCTCTGTGGCCTAGCAGTAAGACACTGGCTCAGAGATCGGGAGGTGCTTGGATCGATACCTGGCCGAGTCAAACCAAGGACTTTAAAGTTGGTATTAGCAGCTGATCGGCCTAGTGTCTGGCATTATAGATTTAGTGTTAAGTCTGGTCGGCCTGGTGTCAGGACAATGTGACTGGGTGCGGTGTACGCAAGCGCTCTTTACATCAACAGTGTAGCAGTAGGCTTTCAATTGTCGCCAGCGCGTCTCGGATATAACCTTGAAGTTGACTCGGACGCTTAAATTCAAACAACCAACCAACTTTTATGTTCTTGAATATTATGTGAAGGTAGAATGCTAGGCTAATCCCTTTCCTTACAAATTCATATTAGGATATTGGAACTGAAATCGAGTTGTGAAAGAGAATACATTAGATTTGAACACTGTTACAGATGTAGTACCCTTACTTGCAAAAAAAAAAAAGAAACATAACAAAACACATACCTAAAGAAAGAATTATGTAGTAATAATTATGTTTGAAATCTTTGTTCGTTTGTTTGTGTGTGTGTGTGTGTGTGGCAAAGATACTTAATTTTTGGTACACTTTACCTCAAAGGTAATAAACCAATTGACTTAATTCACATACTGTTTCATTTAGTACTTTTTTCACGCAGTCTCTGCTGTAAGTTATCTCATATTTAAACCACTCTCAATTATTTGATTAAGCAGTAATCCACTAGTATCAGATAATTTTTGTAGGCTTTGTTACAGGTTTCTGTTCAGTTTTATAGCATTTGTCCAACTTGATGTTAATATTAGCTGTGTTCCCAAATGCTAAGTTTTATCCAATTTGATGTTAACATTAGCTGTAATCCTAAATGCTAAGATTTATCTAACTTGATGTTAACATTAGCTGTCATCCCAAATACCAGTATCAGTTTATATGATTCTACATTAAGAGTTTTACACCAAACCAAACAATACCAATTTTTTCTTATGGTCTCATTGTCTGTTTATGTGATAAACTGTCTTATCTTTAGTCTGAATTTATTCACAGTTGTAAATTTTTAATGAAAAACGTTTTTTCATAGTTGGTATTTTATAATCAAGTATTTTTTTATCCATTTTTTCTGTGGGTTTTTATAAAAATTACATATCTATTTTTCTATCAGATGCATATCAGTTTCTACAAAATGTCACTCAAATTTTCGTCCAATTTTTAACTAAAAAAAGAAATTGATTCACTTTGATACTTACTGTTTTATAATCCTGATTTTTAGTAGTCTTTACATGGATATATGTCTTCTCAAAAGGGTCTTGTGGCAGATATTTTTCTTTCGGTTTTACAAATTTCAAAAAGAAACAAAAATTGTTCCTATATTTTACGAGCGGATGTGGATCTTGGCTCTTATATATTATATTGTGTTAACACTTCTAAAACAAAAACAAAAGAAAAAACAAAAAAACATGCCAATGGTAAGATTCAGCTGGGTGGAAATTGTCTATTTTGATCCGTCAGTTTTTTTAAAAAGTCATTATCTTGAATACACCAAATACATGCTCAAACCAAAACTGTATTTTTAAAATCTAAAATTCCGGTCCTCCGGGAGCCCATGATCTGTTTGAAATGCTCAGCTGATTTTTCTCCCTCTTGCTCTGTTTGTTTTTAATTTCTTGTTTTCTAAAGAAGATACCGTCGTGTAGTCTGATTTCTAGAGTAAATATTACTTATGTTACGAGCTTTAACCCGAGAGCTTTAGTTTTTTATGAATTATCACTGAATGTCCCTATGGCTTTTCAAAAACATTGCCCTTTTACTAAGCTTTTATAAAATTGTAATACATAAAGTTATAGAGTGAAATGTAGAAGCTAGTTAACGTCTCTTTTAGTTTTGTTTGATTTTGATCCGACTTATCTTACGGGAAAACTCAAGTCTCCCGCTAGCAGTGCTAATTTGTCTTCAGAGACAGACAGACCCCTACACAAGACCGCTGGCTGTTGTTACGGTTCGTGCAGTGTTCTAGCCAACTAACTCAGAATTTAAGCTTCCTGTATTTTGAGTTCTTGCCGGCAGAGACATTATCACATCTCACTTGTAACCTCTAAATACAGACCAAATCTAATGAACCAATCACAAACATTGTGACAAGGCTGTTAATGTGTTATTGAAACAGTTGTCTTGATTGGCCCTTTAACTCAGCAGCCATTCCTCCCCCCTCTCCCTCCCTCTCCCTTCTCCTGACACTTTTTGAGACCGCAACATAAAAACCACAACCAACAACACCAGTAGGAGCAGCAGCAACATCAAAAAGCTTTGGTTGTGATGTCTGTTCTATATCAAGATGTGTCTGCAGTTTGTGGGTGTTAGGGTTCACAGCAGCAGCAGAAACATCAAAAAGCTTTGGTTGTGATGTCTGTTCTATATCAAGTTATGTCTGCAGTTTGTGGGTGTTAGGGTTTGCATCATCATCTTTAAAAAGCTTTGGTTGTGATGTCTGTTCTACATCAAGTCGTGTCTGCAGTTTGTGGGTGTTAGGGTTCATGCTGCCCCAGGACAAATCAACTATATGCAGTGTAAACCATATGACATTATGAGAGATACTGCTTTTGCGTTTGTCCAGGACAGGGTTGTAGGTTAAACAGTTTTCTGGATTATGTATATGTACATGTATTTGAAGTTCTTACTATTATATCACCCTTATATTTGTATGTAAACTTTATGATAATTATGTACTTAAGTAGTGCAGCTGATTTTATGCTAGGTTGGTTTGAATGCATTCTTATTTTCTGTCATGTGGATTTGAATACAGTACAAGATATGTGTTTTTGTCAAGTGCGTGAAGGGCTTATTGATTATAGATTATGTACTTGCTTTAATGAGATTCGATTCTCGGAATGTCTGTATATTTGTCTCTCTTTCTTTCTTCCTTTCTTTCTCTGGCTTTTTGTTAATTTCTCTCACTCTTGTTATAGAATAATTGGTAAATAATATTCAATTCTCTCTCTCTCTCTCTCTCTCTCTCTCTCTCTCTCTCTCTCTCTCACCCCCCTGCCTTTTTGTCAGTACTCTCTTTCTTTTTCCCTATTCCTTCCCTCTTTCTCTATTCCTTCTCTATTTCTCTATCTCATAAATTAAGTTTCTTTGTTTCCTTCGCCGGTTACTTGTACTACATGTATGAATCTAGGCTAACTTTGACCACACAATGTAACTTTACCAGGGTTTATAATTTTCTCGTTGTAACTTGAAGTGTCTGGTGGTTTTGCTTGTGGCTCTGTGGTGTTTGACCACACAATGTAACTTTACCAGGGTTTATAATTTTCTCATTGTAACTTGAAGTGTCTGGTGGTTTTGCTTGCAGCCCTGTGGTGTTGTGCTTGCGTTTGTCTGTTTGTGAGCTGGAGTGTTTTACAATTATTTGTACAAAGGCATTTTCTGCATTAAAAAAAACAAACCATGAATAAACGAAGAAATTTAAGTCAGGATATTGTTGTGCTGATCTTTTCTTTTTTATTCAATGTTTTCCAGTCTAGTCTAGTCTCTTCCTCTCCCTCTGTGTGTGTGTGTGTTTGTGTGTGTGTGTCACTCTTCTTTTCTCATCACATCCATTTCGTCTTTCTCTCCTTTGCTCTCTCTGGACGTGGTTTTGTCTACACTGTCTCTGTCTGTCTATCTGTTTCTTTCTGTCTCTCTCTCTTCTCTCTCTCCCTATCATCACCTACATCTCACCGTTCTCTCCTTCGCTCTCTGTCGACGTGTGTTTGTTTTATACACTGTCTCTCTCTCTCTGTCTGCGAATAACTGGTTTCTGTCTCCCTGTACCCTCTTTTTGTCTCTTACTCTCTTTGGATGTTTGCACACCCGTCATATTTATTTATTTCAGAGTTGGACAAAAAAGGACGCAACCCGATTACAGATCACATTGAAAAACGTTTTACCATTATTAGTATTATTACGATACAGTCTCAGTAGTATTATTATTTCACTTGGTTTCTATTTATCTTTTTTTTCACCATCCAGGTTTTTTTCTAATTGTGGCCTTCTACTGCCAAGTTTGAACCCTTTGTTGTTGCTTTCTTTCTTTATTATTTGCTTGTTTTGCTCCTAAGTATGTATCTAGCTTACTGTATATTTACTTTTTTCTCCTCTTTTGTCCTTGTCTTTTTTGTCGGTCGTATGCTAAGCTCTTGGTATGGTAAGTTTATCAATATCTTCAATACGGTTTTACCCCTTTACTTGTGTTCGTAAACCCTCTATTCTCTTTCCTTTCATTGCTCATAGGTATAGATTTTTTGCTTTGTACTTTCTTCACGGTAGGACGACTTAGCATTTTTCTCGATTTAGTTCATCCTCTAGTCTGTAATACTATTAGGGTCTATTTTGGTCTCAAACTTTTATTATTGCACACTCTTCAGCCATGCGTCAAAATTGAATTTTCCTACGAGTTTTTATGTACGGCGCTGTTTTGCGCCAATTCTCTACTATGTTTGTCATCTTGACGCGTTTGCGCTTCCTTGATTACAAGATCTGCGCTGGAAAAAGATAAGTCGTCCTTTATCTGTCTTTCCAGATAGGTCTAGATCTAGATCTAGTTGATACATTCTTATTTTTTGCAAATAATCCTCGTTTTTCATTGATAGTTCTTTCCATTTCTTTCACTATGTAATTAAGTTGCAATTTCGTGGATCACCATGGTAACTCATATAGAATGCTCAACAGCAAAAAATACAACTTGTGTCTATCATATATTTAATCCTATATACTATCAAAGAAGCCTTCCCAAAAGAAGGGAAGTCCTGTCAAAAGCGTGCATGAGACAAAGTATTTACTAATGACCGCAACAACAAAAAAAACGGGAACCGATGCAACGAAGAACTGGACGGTGAAACAGTAAATAGACAGTCGCCTGAAGAGAAGTCAATCGATGACATCAGACGGCATGCTTCACTGTGTCTCGACAAAACCCTGGTAGGATCTAGGTAAACATTATATATATCTTCTTCCTATATGTGTCAGGTCTGGCGCAGA
Organism: Elysia marginata; assembly: GCA_019649035.1. NCBI lineage: Eukaryota > Metazoa > Mollusca > Gastropoda > Plakobranchidae > Elysia > Elysia marginata. Next base: position 3,268 of record BMAT01008325.1, on the reverse strand, counting down.
CATCGACGATCAGGGGTTTCCATGACTCTCTGTCCTCAGTCTGTCGGAATATGTCCAGCTTAGACAGGCTCTTGTTCGGTGTATTGATGAAGCACGACAGACTGTCCAAGAAAAGGAGGAAGAAGAAGACGAAGAAGAAAAAGGAGGAGAAGACGGAAAGTGACAGACAATGAAACTGTCCGCTCTGTCTCTCACTCTCTCTATCACTCTTACTCTTTCATCCTATCTCTCTAAATTTGTATTGTTTTTTTTTTATTTAAGAATAACTGAATGAGATTTGTCAAGTCTGCTTTTTTTATAACGCCTTGCTCTTTCTTTTTCTTTCCGACTCTACTTTTCTATCTCTGT